>JAPYZJ010006199.1:0-10323 GCA_030522765.1 Ophioninae sp. B BG-2022a | reverse complement strand
TGGGTTCAACTAAGGTGCGAAAGAAGTGTGTTTGCGTTTGACTGAGTTGCGAAAGAAATGTGTTTGGGTTTAACTAAGTTGCGGAAGAAGTTTGTTTGGATTTAACTAAGTTGCGGAAGAAGTTTGGTTGGGTTTAACGGAGTTGCGAAAGAAGTTTGTTTGGGTTTGTTTGGATTTAACTAAGTTGCGGAAGAAGTTTGTTTGGGTTTAACTAAGTTGCGAAAGAAGTTTGTTTGGGTTTAACTGAGTTGCGAAAGAAGTTTGTTTGGGTCTAACTGAGTTGCGAAAGAAGTTCGCTTCGGAACTTTCAAAAAACTCAAAACGATACCCTTTTCGTTTTCGTTTTTCGAATGTTCTTTGATAGATTTGGATTATCAAAATCACACGAACGTTTCGTGAAATCTCTGTCTCTCTTCAATCTACATGCGTAAAAAAACGATTTTTAATAATTTCGAAAATAAATAAAAAGCAATTTTTGTTGCGCTCCAACTACGCAGCCCCATTTTCATCCATGTGTTTCCGCAACGATGGAATTTCATAAAACCCAGTCTACATAGCACAGTTTTATAACCTAAAATCACAATTTCAGTTGACAGGAAAAAATTTCAAAAATTTCGTTTAAACGATTGACGTTACGAGAATTCTTGCGGCGTAATTAGCCCCCCTCTGTTATTTTACGTTTATCGGGAAACCAAATTTTACGATAATGTGCTAGTCCGAACGAAAAATGCAAACCTAACCTATATCTTATTCGTGTTGAAAGTCGAATTGTGCCCAAAACGTGAAGGAAATCATGCGTGCAATGTTTAGGAAATGATGATAATACGGAATGAGAATTCACGATCGTCGATCACGGGGATGAATCTTACTTCGGACAAGCTCAGCGGAAGTGGATGAAAAAGCGGCTCCTCTTTGCGTTTCAGGCCGCGAGCTTCGGGGCTTTTGTCCAAATCGGAAGGTTTCCAAAGGAGATCCAATAAATCGGCATAGGGGCTTTCAGTACCGAAGAATTCTCTATAAATAACATAACCTCAAAAATTATAATAGATATAAATGAATATAACCTCAAAAATCTTAACAGATATAAATATAACCTCAAAAATCTCAACAGATATAAATGAATATAACCTCAAAAATCTTAACAGATATAAATAGATATAACCTCAAAAATCTTAACGGATATAAATATAACCTCAAAAATGTCAACAGATATAAATGAATATAACCTCAAAAATCTTAACAGATATAAATGAATATAACCTCAAAAATCTTAACAGATATAAATAGATATAACCTCAATAATCTTAACAGATATAAATATAACCTCAAAAATCATAACATATATAAATATAACCTCAAAAATCTTAACAGGTATAAATTGAACCTCAAAAATCTCAACAGATATAAATAAATATAACCTCAAAAATCTTAACAGATATGAACAAAAATAACCTCAAAAATAACAACAACCTTCACTACATAAATTCAATACAAATTTCTATCGGAATAAAATTGTTAAAAATAAATTATCCCATTTCAGGTTATGTCTCAACACGAAATAAAAAACAACGATTTAGGCTGACATTCGGAATTTAGGGGGTTGGAAACTTGGAAAAAGTAAAAGAAATCTTAGGTTTATGCGTGTCTACGAAATTCTTGCGTTACAGAGGTAAGTAAAATAGAAGATTTTTTTGTTTTAGATCGAACGGGTGGACACAATCAAGTATACCGTTTACTCGCTATATTTATAAATATCTTATTACCAAATTATTATGTAGTTTTATTATATGCTAAAATATTCATTAAATAATAATAATAAATCCTCCAATCCTATTTATTACATTTTATACAATATTATACTATACATACATATTATACATATGTATAATATATACTATATATACATATTATTATCCTACATATTACATAATTATGTAATACGAAGAAAAAGTTAGGAATTTATTTTTACATAAAAAACATTACTATTCATTAAAAAATGCGGCCAATTTAAAAAAACGTTGATTCTGAAGGACGAGGATTTATTATTGTCATTATTATTATTATTATTATTCAATGAATAATTTATTATTTAAAAAATCATATAAGTAGTAATTATATTAAAAGTATAATTAAGTTTATAATAATATATATTTATTACATTTAAATTATATTTATAATTTATAATAATTACTTTTAATATAATTACTACTTGTATGATTTTTTAAATAATAAATTATTCATTAAATAATAATAATAATAATAATAATGACAATAATAAATCCTCGCCTTTCAGAATCCATGTTTTTTTAAATTGACGAAATCTTTCAATGAATAGTAATGTTTTTCGTGTAAAAATAAATTCCGAACTTTTTGGTCTCGAAATGTTGGTAAGCCCTTAATAACCGCTTGTTTGTAATTTTGAAATGAGGATTACTTAAAACCCGAGTAAAGGGCCAGATTCACTTGTTCGAAATGATCAATTATTTCTTCCAGGTTGAATAAAAGCGTAATTACGTCGGGTGAGTGGGCGAGCGAAGTAACTTCCGGTGGTGCGTGTTCTTTTTTTTTTTTTTTTTTTTTTTTTTGATTCAACGAAAGGAAAAGAGGTAATACCTATAGGTTCGCATGGGCTCTCCGTGATACAGGTAAGGCTGGACGTAATCTTGAGGTCCTGGCACACCGCTCTTCAAGCCCTCCTCACCGTACTGGTCATAAACCGTTCGTCTTAATGGATTCGATAGAACATCGTACGCCTCGGCGACCAGGCTAAATATTCCTTCGGTACTTTTGCTCTTTTCCAACCTCTCAGGATTATATCGCATTGCCAGACGCCGGAAACTTCATCGAAATGTATTTTCAATTATTGACGAATAAACTTTGAATTTTCCGAACTATATCTACGAATATGCATTTTCATTCACTTCAAATTTTGAATTTAATTAAAGTTCATTCGTAATTTTGAATTCGATCTGAATTTTTAAAATTCAAAATTCAATTATGATTTTTCAATTTATTGGAATTTACTTTATTTATATCAATTTATTTGATTTATTGATTAATTTCAATTGATTTAAAATTCAAAATTCAAAATTCAATATAGATTTTCAATTTTTCAAAATTATTGACGCCTTTGTGTGTAACCCAAACAAAACCAAACAAAATTTCGTTACATTGGTAAGCAGAATATGGACATACGGTTCACACAATTTTTTTGTTTTTTTTTTTTTAAACATTTTTAATGCGTATTTTTGTAGGTTTGGAGTTTTATTGGTTTTATGCGATTTTTTCGATTTTGTACGACTTTTGTTTTCGATTTTATTGATTTTATGCGATTTTTTTTTGATTTGATCGTTTTATGCAATTTTATGTGTTTATTTTATTTTATATCATTTTTTTTATTTCGTGCCATTTTTTTCGAGTATTTACGATTATAATCGAAGAATTTTAGAGGTTAGAATTTTAACTCCAACGTCGGAAACTATGCAGTAAAGAAACGCAAAAATCCTTCGAAAAATCATAAGGGATATTATATTAAATATCATATATTAAATATATATTTTTTTAAATAATATAATTTTTAATATTTTATATATAATATATTAAATATTAAAATTGCTGCGAATATTTCATAAAGAGGACAATCGTATTTTTCGTAATGCAAAGAGTTTTTGCCGCACATTCCAGTCGTGTTCCACATTTTTTGTAAAATTGAAATTTTTTAACTGCCAAAGTTTATAGGTTGCAGTTTTCTTTACGATGTCACGGACTCTTCGAAGCATTTTTACGCGTTTTTATCGCACAATTTTATAGGTCAGGATTGAAACTCTTAGCTATAGAATTTTCCAATAAAAAATGTAATAACGAGAGAGAAAAAGTGAGGGTCGTGAAAAAATTTTACCCCATAAAATTATGCAATGAAATATTATTGATGAACCTGAAAACACTCGAATGTTAAATTGCTAAAAAATTTTGTTGAGACAATTTAATCGTTTATCAATATTTTACAATAAAAGATCTCAAACTCGGCAACGGAAATCTCAAATTTATCAATATAAAAAAAAATCTCAAATTTATCAATATAAAAAAAATCTCAAATTTATCAATATAAAAAAAATCTCAAATTTATCAATATAAAAAAAATCTCAAATTCATCAATATTAAGAAAAATATCCGATTTATCAAAATTACCAAAAATTCTGAATTAATATGGACTTGAAGTTCGCATCGTTGCGACCCAGTGAAATTTCTTTTCTCATTTTTTTATTTCCATAGTTCAATTATTTTGCGAAATATTTTTCTTCACATTTGCATTCCAAATTATCACATAAAAAAATTAGAGAAATTTATAAGGTATTTTACTTACAATTTTGGTGAAAAAAAAAGAGAAATTGAAAAAGAATTATTTTCGTTGCGCTGCAACGTTGCGAACTTCAGTCTCATGAATTTACCAATATCACCAAAAATCCCAAATATATCAATACTTCGGTACCAAAAATTAATATATTTCATCAATTTATCTCAAAATTGGCAACACAGTATTTCAACTTTACCACTACCAAAAAAATCTCAAATTAATCAGTATTGCAAAAAAAAACCCTCAAATTTGTCGAAAACTTGAAAAAAAAAACATTGACCATCGATCTCGAAAAAAAATCTCCGAAATTTTTCAAACTAAAAAAAAAACGTATATTCAAACGAATTAATTTTCCAAAGCTTTTATCACAACTCTAATCGATCCTCATTTAATTATCGTTAATAATGAATATTTAATTAACAAGGACTCTTGGTCGTTTTAATTACGGAGCTGTCAGTGACGATGGGTGTGACGGGCCTTGGGATTAATTAATTCAAAAACGCAGCCAACAGAAATATCTCATCAAATTTCTCACGCTTTCTTGATTTCCAGGTCGTCCGAGTTTTTCTTTATTTCCAATACACCGTAATAATCGATTTCCCGTTTCGGGCACTCGCAAACGTCGCACATCCTTCCTCTTTCCGTTCTTTTCTTCCTCCTTTATTTTATCGATAAAAAAAACAACCACGATCGTATTTTCCCGACTGGAAAATTAAGGGGTTCTAAAAACGAAGAAAAAAAACAGCAACGAAAAGTGACTATTTAACGAATCGAGAATGAGGATTAAGACGGAGCTGGATCCGCGACAAAACTTGGATACAGTCTCGGCTCGCGTCGGTAAAACAAAATTAGCGCGAGCTTCGGCTATCTACCGCGAGGCGCTAGTATCGCTAGCCGCCGAAAATACATTCAAACCGGAAATTTGGAGATGCCCGCCGCGTCGGGATTCGCCGGAACTAAATACCTAAAAAATAGTGGTTTCCCACTGATTTTCAAAAATACGTGACGAAATCGTACGATTCAGGTAGCAAAATGTGTCTTTTGAATATGGCTACGCGGCTCTTCTCCCCTCTAATTCGTAAAATTAGCCAAAATCTCTATTTTACATCATTTCCATCACGGAAATTATATAAAATCGCATGGTAACAGAATTTGCAATTTTTTTTTGGATTTGAGAAATTTTGGGAGAAGACAGCCGTTCGTCTATCAATTTGACATTATCCAGTGAAATTTGGTAAAATTCTGACGAGCCGTTTAGGAAATAAGTGAGAAAGTATAACCCCGATCTGTGGTCGTGGGGGGTGCAAACGAAAAGTCAAAAATCCGTCACGTTTGAATGGAACGACGAATGATCGTTTCGTCCTTCTTCTGTTCGATTATCGATGATAGGATAGGATGAGATTCGATCATGATTATGGGAGGGCCGGGGGAGGGGGATGAAGGGCCAGGGGAGCGAAATAAAAGAAGGTGATGATCCAAGAAAGAGGGAACAAAAAAGTAATTGACGACGAGAGTCAAACAACGGCGTACAGCTTGACAACGCTTTTTCAACAACGAGAAACTTTACGAAATCGTTCAACAACGCATCCAATAAGGGATAATTGTACATTGGTGAATCTCGAGGAGTATTCTCGTCACGATATTCGAACACATATTTTCTCCTCTTTTTCTATTCTTTGGTAGTTTGACTGATTGTCAAATTGACTTAATTTTATTGATTGACTTAATTGTGGAAAGAGAAGAATTGGATCGACGAAAAAGAAAATTCATTGTTTTCGATCGGAAATTTCGAAAGTCGAGGAGAATATTTATTTGGTCGAACGATATGGAGAATTATGAACTCCTGACTAGTCTCAACGTGAAAGGTGAGTCCTCGTTGGGATTTTTAATTTTCATCGAAAGGCAAAAGGATTTTTATGATTTATTTGGAGGAAGGTATTCGTGTTGTTGATTATCGATTTTGTTGAGGGAATAAAAGAAAATTGAAAAGATTTTTGTTTGGGTTTGGGTTTGAAACGTTTCAATGAAGAAGTATCTCTGTAGGTTAATTATTTAAGATATTTGATGGAAGAATAAAAAAATGTATAAAACAATAAAAATTTTTTAAGATTTTTGACAAATTTGAAACTAATTATAAAATCGAAAATTTGAAAATTCTTGAAAAATTTAAAAATAAAGAAATGGAAATTGCCGATTTCCGATTGCTTTTAACAATTTTCAATCGGCAAAGTCGGTAAATAATTGTCGAATTTCTGTCCTTGACTGAAAATTGGTGAAATTGGTCAAATCGAAGATCGGCAATGGTACCAGATTTCTACCATTTTCAATCGCTAATTTTACTGATATTAAATGACTATTTTACCAATTTTCGATGCTGAATTGTACCGATTTTCGACAGAAAACTTTACTCTTTTTCGATAGCTAATTGTACCGATTTTCAATAGGTAATTTTACAGATTTATCGTTGCTGAAATTATCAAATTCCGTTACTCAATAGTACCGATTTTTGATCGCTAATTGTACCGATCTTCAATCGGTAATTGTATCGCTTTTCGATAGAACATTTACCAACTTTCGATCGTTGATTTCACCGATTTTCGATAGCTAACTATACCGATATTCAATCGGTAATTGTACCGATTTTCGATCGGCAAAATTGGTAAAATTAACTATCGAAAATTAATAAAATGAGCAATGATAAATCTGTAAAATTAGCTATTGAAAATCGGTACAATTAGCTATCGAAAATGAGCAAAGTTATCTATCGAAAATCGGTACAATACACGATCGAAAATTGCTAAAATGCAAATTTAAAATCAGTAAAATTAGCGATCAAAAATCGACGAAAGCTGGTACCATTGCCGATCTTCGACTGACCAATTTCACCGATTTTCAGTCAAGTCCCAGAAAATCGGCAATATTTACCGAAATTGCTGATTGAAAATTGATAAAATCAATCGAAAATCGGAAATCGATCATTTTAATTTCTTTATTTAACAATATTTCATGGAAAATTGGTTGAATCGTTTTCGAAAAATCAGCAGCTAGAACGGCATGTTCGTCGCAACGGGGGCTCGTGATAGGGCCAAGCGGATCGATAGTTCGGGACGAGAAATCGATATCGGCGCTGGTAGCGGTGCGGCAATCGCAAACCGATCCGATCTCGTCCGGTCGTGAACGATTTAATCGTCACGCGTCGCGAAACCAATTGATCGGTATACTGACCGAGAGCAACGGTACCGCCGGAAAATCGGTAGGCAGGAAAAAAACATTTTGCATCGAGCCGAAGTTGCGTCGTGCGGGTATAGTCAGCAACGTGGTCCAAGTCCAGCTTCAACGTGACGGTACCTCGACGATTATCGAGAAAACCGGTATCCTCGACCCGACCAATTCGGGAAAGCAGAAAATACCGAGACCGGCCAACGCTTTTATGCTTTTCGCGAACGAGTGGCGAAAAAAATTGGCGATCGAGAATCCTCGAGAGTCCAACAAGGACATAAGCGTTAGGCTAGTCAAAATCACACATTTTTCAACACTCCATTTACAAAAACTTTATTTTTTACATTTTCTTTTCAAAATTCTTGAAAATTATTTTAAAAATATTCAAATCTCTTTCATTGAAAATTCTAGACAATTTTTGAAAATTCCTTGTTAAAAATTATAGAAAATTATTGAAAATTTCGTTTATTGAAAATACGAGAAAATTTTTGAAAATTCCTTGTTGAAAATTCTAGAAAATTATTAAAAATTCTTTGATTGAAAATTCTAGAAAATTATTGAAAATTCTTTGATTGAAAATTCTAGAAAATTATTGAAAATTCTTTGATTGAAAATTCTAGAAAATTCTTGAAAATTCTTCGATTGAAAATTCTAGAAAATTATTGAAAATTCCTTCATTGAAAATTCTAGAAAATTATTAAAAATTTCTTTTATTGAAAAATCTAGAAAATTATTGAAAATTTCTTTTATTGAAAATTATTGAAAATTCTTTTATAAAAAAATTCTAGAATATTATTGATAATTTCTTTTTTTATTTGCAAATCGTCCAATTTCAAAACAGACTCGGAGCTCTGTGGAAAAACATGGACAAAGATGTGAAGGAAAAATATTTCGCCCTCGCCCGGGAGGTCGACGCTGAACACAAGAGGAAATATCCCGGTGAGATTTGAGTGTTTGATGGAGGGATGAAAAAAAATCCCTATTTTATCGCAGCTGAAGAGGAAGGGGGGGGGGGCGGGAGAGGGTTGTGTGCGAGTGCGAGGGAAAGAGGTCCGATCGATTCGACGATTTTTCCGCACGAATCACGTCGACGCTCCCTCCCCCCCCTCCCCCTCCCCCGCCCTTTTTTTCTCTTTCCTCCCTCCAATCCTTCCTCCCTCGCTCTTTCTCCGTCTTTTTCACTCTTTGCTTCCCTCCCTCCCTCCCTCCCTCTTGCTCTCTCACTCACACATGTGCACACGTACAGCGTTCGTCTTCTTTATTACATTATTTTCAACCCTTTACCCTCGGACGAATACTCGACTAAAATCGATAGGCTGCACTGCAACCCCTCACTCTTCCTCCCTCCGGAGCCAATACTCTCTTTGCTCCCTTTTGAATTTTACACATTTCGAAATTCGTCGACGATCCATGGGGATACGACCAAGCATCCCTTTGCAAATTCACGGGTAAAAAACGTGAGGAGTGCCGGCTTTGTGAATTCATTTTTCCATTAATTGCAATGGAATTTGGGGTAATGCAAATTTACTGGGTCACGCTGCATCCGAATTCAGTGAATCAGGTTAAATGTGAATTTAACGGTTTATGTTGAATTTAAATTCAATGAATTGTGTTGAATGAGAATTCAATGAATTTTGTTGAATGTAACTTCAATGAATGGTGTTGAACGAGAATTCAATGAATTATGTTGAATGAGAATTCAATGAATTATGTTGAATGTAAATTCAATGAATTGTGTTGAAGTAGAATTCAATGAATTATGTTGAATATAAATTCAATGAATTGTGTTGAATGAGAATCCAATAAATTATGCTGAATGAAAATTCAAAGAATTATGCTGAATGAGAATTCAATGAATTGTGTTGAATAAGAATTCAATGAATTATGTTTAATGGAAATTCAATGAATGATGTTGAATAAAAATTCAATGAATTACGTTCAATCGGAATTCAATGAATTATGTTGAATAAAAATTCAATGAATTACGTTGAATCGGAATTCAGTGAATTACCTTAAGTTCAATAAATTACGTTGAATTCAGTGAATTACCTTGAATACAATAAATTACGTTGAATTCAGTGAATTACCTTGAATACAGTAAATTACCTTGAATTCAGTGAATTACGTTGAATTTAATAAATTACGTTGGCTTCAATTGTTTACGGTCAACGTGTATGTCATGAATTATATTGAATGTTGATTCCATGAATTTCATTGATTTCCATGAATCACGTTGAATGTGAATTCAATGAATTTCATTGATTTCCATGAATCACGTTGAATGTGAATTCAATGAATTTCATTGATTTAAATTAATTACGTTGAATGTGAATTCAATGAATTTCATTGATTTCCATGAATTACGTTGAATGTGAATTCAATGAATTTTATTGATTTCGATGAATTACGTTAATGTGAATTCAATGAATTTCATTGATTTCCATGAATCACGTTGAATGTAAATTCAATGAATTTCATTGATTTCAATGAATTACGTTGAATGTGAATTCAATGAATTCCATTGATTTCAATGAATTACGTTGAATGTGAATTCAATGAATTTCATTGATTTAAATTAATTAGGTTGAATGTGAATTCAATGAATTTCATTGATTTCCATGAATCACGTTGAATGTGAATTCAATGAATTGCATTGATTTAAATTAATTAGGTTGAATGTGAATTCAATGAATTTCATTGGTTTCAATGAATTACGTTGAATGTGAATTCAATGAATTTTATTGATTTCG
>JAPYZJ010006198.1:0-10323 GCA_030522765.1 Ophioninae sp. B BG-2022a | reverse complement strand
AGGTATTTTAATAACGATTATATTGAATAAGAAATAGAGAAATTAAAAAATAATGATTTTCGTTGCCTCGCAACGTTGCGAACTTCAACCTCATGAAAAAGTTCGATGTCGAAAAATCGTTCGTCGCTTTAGGCAACTCAAATTTGAGAGGAGCATCCAAAGTATAGTCCGGTAATCGCGAATTGCATGTAACCTTGTGATTACAACGATAGAACTGATAGTCGAGCTTGAAAATGCGATTTCTCAAACGTGGATTTTTTCAAAAATGGCTACACGATTTCTCGACGTCCGATGAACGGATTCAGTCATTAACGATAACTCGTTAAAAATGACGTTCCGATCTGACCTCGAAAAATCAGGAGAAAAATTGATTATTTTTTTATGCTTCAAAAATAATAACAAAAAAAAAAGCTCGGTCAAGTCTTAGCCAATATTAATCACTGTAATTAAAGGAAAAAAAAAGGATTTCGTTTCTGACCAACCAGATGCCCAAAATCGAGTACACTGGTGATCCTGTCACGTTCGGAAGTCATTTGAGAGATTGGGTTGATTGCAACCAACGCAATGGTTAAATTATTATCTCTGATAAAATTCCGTACAAAACTTCGATAATACGCGCGCAAATAAACGTCGTTGCAGTTTTCACCGTTGGATCGGAACGAAAAGATTTCTTTAACCTCTCAAACTCACACATTGATCTTTCAAGGACCTAATCCAGCAATTTGGAAAATATGATTATTCGATAACGATTAAAATAAGAAATGTCTCTGTTTTCTGATGTAACTTCTATACAAATGAATATCCAAGGACTCTATAATTTGTCTTATTTGTTAAAGACTATGATTTTTTTCAACATCATTTCGTCAGATCAGACTATCCTGACGCTTCAAGATTTTCACATCAATTCGAGACACCATCTTTCCGAATCTTCCGAAAACATAAATAAATATGAAAAAAATAAATCTTAAATCTTCCGAATCTTCCGAAAACATAAATAAATATTAAAAAAATAAATATTAAAAAAATAAATCTTCATAAATTGAAACGAGGCAGCCCAAAAGTATAATTCTTCCTCATTTTCGCAAATCTGTATTCCTATTTCGATAAGGGACTTGAAGTTCGCATCATTGCGACGCAACGAAATTTCTTTTCTCATTTTTTGATTTCCTCAAATTTATTATTTAGCAAAATTTATTTTTTCATATTTAAATTCTAGATTATTACAATAAAGATGTGTATATTTATTGAGGTATTTTAATGACGATTACAGTGAAAAAGAAATAGAGAAATAAAAAAATAATGATTTTCGTTGCGGCGCAACGTTGCGAACTTCAACCTCATTTTCGATAAATGAATAAACAATAGAATCGATGTTTCGGGAAAGTGGTGTTAACGTAGAAAAGAAATATGGGAACGTACCATTAGCTTTGAAAGTAGTAGCGGTTTCGAAGCTCGGCGCTCTGACCGGATGTTTGTCCTTGGTTCTGTCCTGAACGTAGCTAACGGCAAGACTGACCGCCGGTAGCGAATCACCCCTCGTTAGGGGCGGTCTAACCGGATGTTGCTGTTCTTCGAGAGAGAGTCTTTTTTCGGCGTGCTCGTCGTCGTCGATCGAGGAAAGTCCACGCTTCAATTGGGTGCCACGATTGTGACTGAGACTAACGTGATGAGCGACAGCGGTTAGATGGGCGTTTGATATTCTTACGCTGTTTCCGGCGGCTCTAAGACCGTTTCCAATTTCGTGGCTGGTTTCGTCGTGTCGCGACATTTGCTGTTGTTGTTGCTGTTGGGCTTGTTGTTGCTGTCTCGTAGCGCCTGAATTGAAGTCCGTTATGGAATTTCGATGATGAGTCAATTGGGTATAATTGCCGAGATTGTGATGCCTCGAATGAGTTTGGGAAGGCGCATTTTGTATGGGCAAAACGTCAATGTTGCTAACGCCGTTATGCTCGGCGTGGCCACCGCCGCCACCGCCACCACCACCGCCCGATGGCCGATACGATTTAACCGCTACGGTTGGCCGCGTGTCCTGAAATCCGTGAGCTTTCTTCAGTTGCTTGGCGGACTCGAGAACCACGTCGATGCGATCGGCGCCTTCGTAATTAACGCAGCCTCGGCAGACCGGCTCTGAAAATTCCATTATCATCGCCCATGGCATACGCGGCAGGTCGCACAAATAGCATTGCGTTCTTTTACCCATCATCTTGAATATCGCTCGATTTATCTTTCCTCTCTTATTCGTAAAATTCCACCGCTGTTTTCTCTTACCGGAAAATCGCTGATTCTCTCGGAATCACCGATATTTCGAACTTTCGGGAATACTCTGGATCAACAATCTTTTGTCTTTTCACATTGACGCTAGACACACTTCGTAATCCTCCTCTTTGTATTCTCGTCTCTCTCTCTCGCTCGCGGATGCAACTTTAACGCTTTTGTCACGGTTTGCGCAGAATGCGCGCGAGAAGATGCGCACACTATGAAAATCCGTTGCACGAAAATGGCGTACGTATGCTGTTCGCGAATACGAAATATTCACCCATATTTTTCAAGTTGTCGAAACACAGCACCACACTCGACGATTCACACAGGAGATTCGAACACCCTTTCGGAAATACGCTGCGCTATATTCTCTGTTCTCCGGGACGCGATACGTGAAACAAAAAAAAAGGATGGAAACGATCGAGAAATTCACTCGCGCACACGCGCACTCACGTATTTTCGCTAACTCCGCGTCGGAGAACGGCAGATTCTAGAAACTCTGCGGCGATCGCGATATTCAATTTATCGTTTCTCGCGAATTCGCTTGTTTTTCGCGCATAGCATTTCAGGGCGAAGCCCGAGAACGATCCGAAAAAAGTGGCCGAGCCCTGAGATTTTGCACGAATTTCGATAATTCTCAGATAAAAAAAAAAAAATATTACGTTCGCACCGTCACACACGTGGCCGAATATAATAACGCGAATATTCGGACGCGCGAAGAAACAATTTTTTTTTTTCTGATACACACGGACGGAGAGAGTAGTACGCTGAGAGCGGTTTTTCACAAACCCTAGAGAACTGGTAGACCAGCCGAGACGAACGCTCGAGAATGCGGCGGCTTCGCGAACTCGTCGGGGAAATCGCCCCTCTCTCGCTCTCTTCACGATCAGCCCGGCGCCCCGCTCCCTTCCCAGCCGCACCGTGACACACGAACGGTTCTCCGTCGACCAATCGTTGCGCGTGGCGTCACGGCGTTCGACGTCATGATTCGCGGGTGCGCATGCGCCGCGGTTATTCGCGATTCCGTCATGTCGTCTCACTCTTCTTCCATGCTCGCCGGGGATCGAGAATCTGGTGGGGGGAACACGTAGCAAGGTTCCATGCACGAGGCATTCGACGTCAAGGGTGCCAACTTTTTAACGGCTCATCGAAGATTTTCATACCCGTAAGAACGTTCCGCAACCCTCGTATAGCGTCGTGAGGACAGGTTCCCTTTTTTTCGGGAATACGAAGGACCGTGATCGTGAATTCTCGACGCCATTTACGGTATTTTGAATCGAGCGGTGCTAAAGACCGATTCGCTCTGGGTCGAATGCCTCGTGTGCATTTATACCTATATAGTATGTTAGTAGGTACTAGAGCGTAATTTACAGCTCCGGCGAGCTAGAGTCACGGAAGGGGAGGGGGCGAGACGGGCAGCCAGCCAGAAACGTCTCTCGCGTCTACTCTCCACGTTGGTGGCGCGCGGGGCGTATCTTCGATACCCCGATGCGCTATAGTCACTTGCATACTACACGTACGTCTATACGTACGCGTATAGAGCGTCTCGCGTCTAATCGACCCGTCTACCCAACGGGTCTTTCGATTTCGTCGCTCGTTCTTTTTTTTTTTCCTTTTTCACCTTTTTTACCGTAAACCACGGAATTGTACGACTATCTTTTATTTTGTGTAGATTCTTAGCTCGCGTTATTCCCCGAGTATTCGCGCGCATGCGTCCACGATTCCCGGCAATTTGCACGACAGGCGAGTCTTTTACGTAACGATCGCTTCGTGCGGGGATTTTTCAATGGAGTGCGCCAAGTTGAAATTCTTTGCATCGCACACGTGACTTATCGTTGAAAATCAACGCTTTGTAGACTAGAATTGTAAAATTCGCTAGAGGCTTGACGATGCGCGTGTCAATACAGCGCATGCGCGAAAATTTCCGCAACGTTTTTTTTTCCTTCCGTGCGACGTTCGTATCCGAGTGCGGAAACGCGACCGACAAGAGAAAAAGAAAAGTAGGAAGTGTAGGGGCGAGACGAGAGGACGCAGCATCTTTCACGCGCGAGTAAAACGTGAAAGTATCGCCGGGAGCCGCGCGAGAGAAGGACGGCGAATCGCTGGTGATCCTTTCATCCCCTCCCTTGTCGCTTTTTGGGTCATTCCAGGCGTTGCGCGTCAGGCGTCTGCGCAGTAACGAAGAGTGCGGAGCGAAAAGGACCGAGAACGACGGAAAGAGACGCAACGTTCCGTAGTAATCCGTAAGGATTTTCGCTACTACGACACGAGATGGAAGGACGGATCGGGAAGCCCGGAAAGAGAGCAACAGTGCGCATACCCGTTAAAAGAGCGAAAGAGAAAGAGGAGTGACAGTGGGCCGGGACTGGAATCCGAGGTCGAGACGCGCGAGCGCCAACCGCGTCCTGGACCTGTCTCGACACGAACGAGGAAAAAGCCGTTTCCGAACGACCGCAGAACCATCGGGATTTTTTCGACTCAAGACCGCTGCTTTGTTTCAATTGTTACTTCATTGTTTCTATTTTTTAATAATAAAAAAAATAACGAGACTCGATTTCTTATTTACTCAACCTAAAAAAGTCTACTCAGTCAGAAAAATATCACAGTAAAAGTACATGTTTTGAACAAATGCAACATGTTTTGAAAAAATCGCAAGATCAATACGAAAAAGTTCGCTTTTTGTGATAAAAATAATCATCGCTCTGCTGATTTTTTGTTGCGTCAACTAAAATTTGGAGGTTATACTCTTGAAATGTGATAGCTTAGGGGAAAAAAGGAATATAGTGCGGCAGTTAAAGCCCCGTTTGAAGCTAGGGGCTATTAAGTATTTAGGACTAATGTTGAAGAATGAGTCGACTTTACCCAGTGTGACTACGAGGAAGGAAAGGATCCTTCGAACGAACCTACCGCAAGCGAAAACTTTTAATAAAAAATTTTTTCGCGATCGTTACTCAATATTCCTCGAAACCGTGCCCATCTTCTTTAAACGTACAATGCGCAGTAAGGGGGGCTCATAAACGAGTATTGTTGTCCATTATCGCGAATGGTAATTCCTTTCGTCACGTGAATAGAGGAGTTACGTATTCCACGTTCGCCAACGATTCCGCTATCGGATTAGATAAGCTTCGTTCGATAGGAGCACTAGTATTTCGTTTGACGAGGTTTTCCGTTTCAGCGCGTCGGCGTTTTCGCACGACCATATACGTAATCCACGCGAATACGTATAGTGCTGCGAGGGAAAGAATGACGTCGCGGAAAGGGTCTTATACGAGGAGTCGAAAACCGCAGCTGCGCGCGCCATCTATCGCCGCGGCGAATGAAACCGGTAGAGCAACTTTGGCTTCCCGTGCGGGCGCGGACGAGACAACGTACACACGCGGCAAGTGTGTACCGACAGGGTTGCGTTTCATCGAATATTCGTGTCGTTCCACGCGTCGCGACTACTCGAAACTTTTGTTTCGATACAGAGTGCTCTTTGCGTTCGTTTTTTTGTGGGCACGTTGTTGAAAGAATAATCATAGGACGTAGGAGTTGAGAGAGTTATATGCGAAGTATAACCTCATAAATCTTCGATGAATCTTTTTACGTGAAACAGAGCGGACATTTTTGGGGTTAATGCACGATCTGCAAGCTTTGCAGATGGAAATGAGTGGGGGCTGACGACAGGAATGAAGACGTTCCGTGGAGGCGACGACATAACCTATGATTCTGTGATTAATTACCGTTTTACACACAGGTCTCACAGCCAGTGGAAGTAGAGATCCTTAGTCCGTTTTCATTTCGATTTCAATCGTTCTGTGCGTGACGGCGAAACAAAGCGGTGTACAAGGAACGGAAAAAAGCTTTGTCTCTTTCCCGCTTGACGCGCATGCGTCCTAGCCTTACCGAATTGTACAAAAGACACAATGTGCGAAATCAATAAAAGAACGTGTTGATTCAAAAGAAAGATGACTACCGTTGCACTCATCGCAATTAAGGTTTTCTATATATCCCAAAAGTTTTTTTTTCAATACCTAAACGGCCGCAATGAATATGAACAATGCTTATTTTCAAGGCGACTTAGAAGCACCTCGTGATATACGAGTGCGCGAGAAATAGCTGAAATTTTTTCGCCGAGATATCTCAGAGATCAAATATTTTTTACTGATAAAAACAACATTCGAGATAGTCGTCTATGAATTCTTTGAAACCTGATGCTTGGTTTGACCAAAAAAACGTTAATGTCTATGAGAAAACTGGGTTCCAATATTTTTGAGGTTACGTCGATCGCATGACCTTAACATTGCGAGAAGATCGTTATATTTGCTACAACGACGCTTACCAGCGGTTGGAACATCGTAAAACTACCATAAGAGTGTTTTTAAGAGAATCACGACTGTAGGAGGATTCCCCCCCCCCCCCCACCCACACAACACGTAAAAGTTGAGTTTTGCTGCAAGACGGTTCGTTTAAAAAACACGTTAATAAAACCCGTCGTTTTTGCCTGGCTCAAAATTTCATTCCGGAATTTCTCGAGCGTATAATTATATAATAATAATCAAACAATTAATAATTAATTAATCATTTATTTTATTTTATAATTATTTTCCCTATGAATACCATTTTTTTTGCAAAGAGGAACCTTTTTCCTTTAAAATATTGCTATTGAAAAAATGCAATACTTTTCGAAAACCTTGAAAGAAATATCGTAAAAAAAAAGAATAATGAATTGCGGCAAAACGGTCCAATTTTAACGGAATGCCTCGTAGAGTTGTACGCGGACGTGAAATCGATGAAAGTCGGAGACGCAGAACGCGGCGCCTTTTTCCACCGTAATCGTTCCTCCGCCAGCGACAAGAAAGAAGGGCACAACGGAAACGAAAAAAAAAAAAACTGGTCGATTCGTCGCGATCACCATTCGCGACTCCTGTCGATTTTCCCCTTTTCTCTCCAGGTCTCGAACTCTCCACCATTCGTGTAAAATAAAACGTGCACTCACATCCCAACGAGGAGGAGAATTTTTTTTCGTCCCGTGTGACAGAGCGAGGGTATCCCTCAATGAAAGACGCCGGTGAAGATCCGCATGGAGAACGAACGATTTTCCCTTATCGACGTATTCACGTGTTCAAACACGTGAACGTGACGCGTCGAAATTAACGGTCGCAAATTCTCACGAATTTTCGACATGAATAACCCAAGCTGAATTTAAACGTATTTATTTTTTATGTACAAAAACAAACGTGTCCTACACGAAAATCGATTATTATTTTTTTATATATATTAATAACTTCGAAGAAAGGATTTTTTAAAAGTATATTTTATGAAAATGAAGAAAACAAAAACGTAAGTAAAAGTATTTTTTAAAAGTATATTTTTTCACTGATCAGAGAATAAAGTGGTATTTTTTATACGTAGAATTAAAAACTTGCATCGCAAGAACGAGTAAAAAATGTGCTATCGCGCATTGAAAAAAATGGTAGGTTTTGTACAACAAAAAAATAAAAGTTTCGAGTTAAATGTTTGATAATGTTTGTGCCTATAAATAGCATTCCTGACCCCAAAGTATTGATTTTTCTTTAGTATATAATTACCAATTTGCAAATGCAAACAAAAATCGATTTTATATATAAATATAAAATCAAGTATTTTACAAACATTATTTTGTTTTTTCACACTGTTATTTCTATTTGCTATTCCTACTCTTATTCTCTACCCATTGTGTATTATATTAATTAATAGAGCATTGACCATTGTTACATTGAAAAATACTGATTACAAGGAGCCCAAACACGACACACTTGCAGTAAGTCCGGAGTGCATTGTTAGCAAAAGTGCACGCTGGCTTCCCTGTAAAGTCAAGGTCACCGTATTAATGCTTAGTCATCAAGTATACAATTGAACCTGAAATTTCGTACAGTATGAAATTTCAGTCCGATCCGATAGCCCGACATGATCAATATGTGACCATGAGGTGAATAATTCTTGACGAAACTAACATTTTTATCGATTTGTCATTAAGACCTTACGTTATTTTGTATTTTCGCTAATTTTGTCGATACCTATTATTAAAAGTGACGAAACGATTTTCGTATTGCATTGATAAAAATATAATTATTTATATTTTAAAATATATCGAAATATTTCATATTTTAGTATTTTGAAATATATTGAAATATTTCATATTTTAGTATTATGAAATAATTTATTTTATTTCAAACGAGTGATTACAAACAAAATATTAATTAATGTTCTTATTTGTAAGCAATGAATCCATAGTTCTATACAGACGCACATCTGAAGCAGTTCTCTGAAGAATATTATACATTATAATTAGTTTTAAGAGATTTTTAGTAATTGGAAAGAAAAAATGAATATTATTCAGTAAGATTCCTGGTTATTCAAGGAATAATATCAGTACGTGAATTTCGATATTTCGACAACGAAGAAAAAACGATGTCGCGAATATTTAATTTTATAAATGTTCGTAAAAAATTGGTAAAAAATTTAAACATTTTTTCTTAATTCGTAAAAAACTTTAAAAAATTTAAATAAATTTTTTTTTAAGAATCAGTAAAAGAAGATCGTTATAATAATCTTACAAATTTTCGAATCCAGTTATTTCACAGACGTTCGAGTTTGTTGGGTAAAAGCAAGCATCAGGCTATATAAAATTGGGAAGTGGAAATCGCGGCTGTACGTCCGAGAAACGTACACAAACACGAACTCAACGCGCATAAAAATATTCTAGCAATAACAGTCCGGTCGTAGGCTCGAGCACGAGGCGGCAACGTGAAACGCCGGCGCACTCTCCGGTCTCCCTCGGCGCTCTTTGCTGGTACTCGGGAGGAGCGACGTCGGCGGAAAAAAACCGGACGGCAAAAAAATAAAACGTAACTTCTTTGACCGCGACACAGTCGCCTATGGGCAAACTTGCGGGATCGTCGTCTCCGTCGTGTTTCATTGCACATTTCGCGTTTTTTTTTTTTTTTTTCTCCACCCTCTCCTCCGGCGGTTTCGTTTCGCTCTGCGTACTACGGTGCTGCCTCGAAAGAACGCGAGAACGACATAACCTCACAAAATTTCGAACCCATTTTTGTCGAAAAAAACTGAGAATCAAGCTCTCTAAAATCAATGAAAGGGAAGTTTGACGATTCTATTTTACATAACGATCGATAAATCTGATGAATTCAACTTTTTGAAAGCTCGACCAGCGTTTTAGTAATTTTGGGATGTTGAATTTGGATAAAGCGTTTGCTTTTTCTGTCACCCACTGTAGGGTAACCTGGTCTAGGAGTACGCATCCGATAAGAGTACGCATCACCAAAAGCTGTGAAGTTTTTGACGATGCACTTCAGTCGTATTTTTATATAACCTGCATTTAGAGATGCTGGGCGAAAAAAGAATCAAATCCGGCAGAAAACGCAGAAATTACGTAAATTTAAAGATTTTTGCTCAATTTTTCTAAATACTTTTACCATTTTGAAAGTATTTTTGAGACAAGAATGCAATTATTTGATAAAAATGAAAAAAAAAAACTGTGGAGTTTTTAAAGACGATGCCTGACACATGAATCGAGTGTAATTCCGGTCAATGCCAAGAGATGGCGTTGAAATTTCGTTCATACTCGCGTACTCTTATCCAATAGTACTTGTTAGAGTACGCAATTCCAATTTCTGATTATTTTTGTTATTTTTAGAGATATTTTTTAATTTTTTTTTTTTTTTTATGTTACTTTATGAAAGATGTTTAAATTGCAAACGTAATAAATGCTTATTTGATTTCCTAGACTTCATATTTATTTTATTAGAATATTTTGAATCTTAAGTGCGTACTCCTAGACCAGATTACCCTATATATCTATCGTATATATAAGAATGATAAAAAATACATTTTTCCATTGATAAAGACGATAAGAGAAGAAATCGACATAGAGATGTGTCAATTTTTTAAAGAAATACAAAAGATGTGTATAAAAGGCGAAGCAGGAGTTAGGGTAAATACGCCATACGTCGGCCCCCCCCCAATCGTCGGCCGTCTGCACATTTTCAGCTTGCGTTTATTCAAAAGGTAATTAAGTGGCAATTT
>JAPYZJ010006197.1:0-18776 GCA_030522765.1 Ophioninae sp. B BG-2022a | reverse complement strand
TCCTGACATGCACCAACTGTCCCGACAAGAGTCGTTATGATCTAAAAAAAAGTCCCCTCATCGACCGCTTTACAAATATATATATATATATATATATATATATATATATAAATAAGAAAGAAACAAAGTAAAAATAAAAACAAACAAAATCAAAGAAAATAAAAGAAATCAAAGTCGAATCGTAAAAAGCACTCTTCTCCCGTATTAACCCAATTGCAAACAAATAGCAAATACGAAAATTCCATTCGAGAAAACTAATTCGAGTTTCGTCCATATAAATCATTAAGTCCGAACGATGAAATTTGATTAAAACGAGACTCGTTGCAGTCGAATAAATTCGCGTTGCTCGGAATATACTCGAGCAACGTAAACGATCGGTATATCATGAAAATCGATCTACTTATTTATCCAGAAGTACGATAAATTCTGATAGCAACAATGGCACATTCTAAAACGATCGAATCCTCCGAGTGCCTATCGTTTCGAGCGTAAAATCGGCCATTGCGGATTATCATTGAATCGGGTTTAATTCATGATACGCGCGTTCTCGATATGTCCCACCAATGTAAAAACATTGTTTCGTATAATCTCAATTCGCTATCGCAATATGCAAAATTGGTTACCAAATTATTTGCAACGATGCGTTGTCCATTGAGCTCTCCCCCCCCCCCCTCCTCCTGCCCCTCCGTCCTCCTCGTCGCAAATTGCAAGCGTTGCGAACGTCGACGTTCGTGATATCAGTTTATACGTCCACGGAATATCCGACGATAATACTGAAATCGACTTGTCCATACGAAGCTATATCGAGCCCTCGTTAGATCGCTGCAAATATCTATATAGAATATTTCACATTGTTTTACACGTCGAACGAGACTGAATACACCCTCGTGATTTTTACCCACCGATATGCATATATATATATATACAGTGTGCTTTTGTTTTGACAGCGGTTTATCATTAAAAAAAAATCAGTTATTTATTATATTTAATGAATAAGTTTAATATAATTCTTTTTTTCCTTATTCGTATTTTTTAAAAATATCTTTTTCAATATCCTACCTGCCTCTAAACCTAATCTCCGTTGAAATAATGAAATTCAATTATTTTTTAACTTCAAATAACTGAATTTCGTTATTATTATTATGTTTAAATAAATTTGAGTAAATGGAAAATAGATGGCGAAGTATTCGAAATTTTAATTTACTTTTGTGTTTTTGTTAATAAAAAAAAATTAATATTTTAATAGCATTTTCTGATTTAAAAAGATTATGGAGAAATCGATACTTTTATTCTGTAAAACGAAAGAACGTAAAATAATTATAAATATATTCATGCTATTGAAAAATATATATCTTTTTATACTTTATTTATATATTTTTTTGTTTATTTCTTTGTTATATATTATTTACTATCTGAGCTTCAACGCCGATCCTCTCAACCCAATTTATCCAAATTCTAATTTTGAAATTGAATTTTTTTAAAATCTCTCGAAAATGTATACAGGCAAAATACAAATAAAAAAGTACTTTCTTTTGTTTACCGACTCCTCCTTTTTTTTAAACGATACTTTTATTTTGTAAAAAGAAAGAATATAAAATAATGATAAATATAATAACGCTATCAAAAAAAATATCGTTTTATCTTTTATTTACACCTTATTTTGTTTATTTCTTTTTGGTATATTATTTACTATCGGAGTTTTAACGCGATTCTCTCAACCCAATGTTTCCACATTTTCCAAATTCCAATTTTAAAATCCCCCTAAAAAAATCTCAAAAATTTATACGTGCAAAAAAAAATAAAAAAAGGGGTTTTATTTTTTTTTGTCGAAAAGTAAAAAAAGAAAGAACATTTTTGTTTCTTCTGGAGGGGGAAAGATTTCGAGTCACCCTGTATATAAATCAGTTGAATTCGATATATGGTAATGAGATACGAATCACGATGCGCGTTGGTATGATGTTCGCCTCGCAAAGTATTATCGTTAGTCAATGTTCGTAACATCGCGGGCTCTCCCAGAATTTGCTACGAATCGCTCTCGCGCGTATGCAGCAATTCAATTAGGTATCGCTTGCCCGTCCCGCGCCTTCGGCCCTCTGCATGCTTCATAATAACCCCCCTCCAAAACCCCCCATTCCCAAAACTCCACGATTCGCGTATTACGTATGTATTCATTCGGCCACCCGCGATAATAGAGAAATTATCATACCTCTTGACGTATACACGTGCGCCTGTGTCGTGTCAAACTACGATAGCGAGCGAGTTAACGATTTTGCGCGAAGCTCCGCGTGTACGAATCCCTGATAAACGCGAATAATCAGACGTCAACTGAGCTCCGTAATAACACGACGTACATTCTTCATTGTCAATGAAAACCATTTTTTTTTAGGGCATATTCCGGTCGCCCTTTTAAATCTAGAACTTTTTTATTTTAGCTTCGACAAACTGCAAATGTTTTTATCAAATTTGTTTTCAAAATTTCGTGAAGATTGAAATTTACTTTTTTATTTTGAATTGGTCATGAGTTTACTTTAGAATTTCGAAAATATCGAAGATTTGCTTTCAAATTTCAAAAATTACGTGAATTTATTTTCAAATGGCGAAATTATTCAATTTATAAGTAAAAATTTTGAATATATCGTACATTTACTTTCCAATTTTATATATGTCGTGAATTTACTTTCAAATTTCTAAAATATCGTAAATTTATTTTAAATTTCCGAAAACATCCAGGTTTCACATACAAATTACGAATATATCCAAGTTTTACATTTAAATTTCGAAAATATCCAAAATTTAATTTCATTTATCGAAAATATCAAAAATTTACTATCAAATTTCGATAACATCAAGAATTCATTCTGAAAATTGTGTATCCCCAAATTCCATTTTATTATTTTTCATATATTGAATTCGATAGATTTTTAAAAAAAAAATATATACTTAAAAAAATATCATTTTTATTTTTAAATCCGACGAGACCAATTCCCAGATTTCAGGCAAATGTTTCTTGTTTCAAAAATGATTTATTCGTCCTCCGGTTGATCCGAAATAAACTGGAAATTTCGGAAAAATAGTAGCTAATGGTCTGCGGCTGTTCATAGAGTCCGAGAGACGAAAGGGAGAAGGGAGAAAAATACAGAATGCTTAATCTCCCCTCCGACGAATTAAACGCGATGACTGTGCTCGCACGCGGATCCACACGGGCTTACATAAATACATGAAGATTTCTACGTTGGACGAGAGTCTTCGAACAGCAATAAGTCACGTACGTTTCCGATATTCATTCTCTTAATGACAGCAGGACGAAAGTGAGGAAGGGATAGACAAGGATAGAGAGAGAAAAAGATCAAGAGAGAGAGAGAATCTGCGAAAGAGAGAAAGAGGGATTGAAGGAAAGAGAGAGAGAGAGAGAAAGCGAAAGAAAGAGAGAGATCGAAAGAGAGAAATCGAGAGAGAGAGAAAAAGAGAGAGAGAGAGAGAAAACGAGAAAGACGGAAAAAGAGAGAGAAGGAGAGAAAGAGAGAGAGAAAGAAAGAGAGAAAGAGAAAGAAAGAGAGAAAGAGAAAGAAAGAGAGAAAAGGCTAGAAAGAATGAAAAAAAGAAAACTAAGGGTATAGGGTCGCAGTAAAAGATGCATTAAGAGTGCCACCAATGCCGTCTGGGCTGGATGTTAAAGCGCCTTGGTCGACGTGTCGTCAGTGAGGCGCGAAGCAGGAAAAGATTCAGCAAAAGTGTACGAGAGAGCGAGAGAAAGAGCGAAAGAGCGAGAGTAAAAAAAAAGAGAGTTCGGGAGAGAGCGAGCAAGAGAGAGCAAGAGAGAGCAAGAGAGAGAGAGAGAGAGAGAGAGAAACGTATATAATGTAACGGGGAATTCGCAAGTTCTCCCTAATGGACTGTCGTCTCGCATTATCGTTATCATAGCGTTTCGCGAGTGACGACGGTTAAATCCTTCCAACCCCCCCCCCCTTGCCCCTTCCCCTCTCCAACGCTTTCCAGTGCGGAACCAGCGGAACATTTTTCATGCAGATCTCTCTCCAGCGAAAACTCCGTCCACGGTGTGTGTATATATACACCAGAGCGAGACAGAGAGAGAGAGAGAAAGAGAGAGAAAAGTAACGGGGGCGAGAAACGGAAAAATTTTCACCACCATCACCCTAGACTGAAACGCGATCCGTATCGCTAACGAAGAGCGAGGAAAGTTCGATCTATCACCGAACCGCGTTCACCCCTCGATCTTCGCGTCTCCGGGGGGGCCTGGGCCATCCCCGGTGATGACGTATTGTTTTTTTTTTTTTTTTTTTTTTTTTTTTTTTTTTTTTTTGAATGAACACGGCGGATAAAAAGGTTTTGGTTTGATGCTGTCAACGTCGCTCAATTATTGGTCTTTCTGATGTTTTTGATGTTTTTGATGTTTTTGATAATTATAGCGATTCGGATGAATCATGGAAATTTCGGGGTTTTCGTGAAAATGGAAAAAAATTAAAATAACGCGAAGCTTGATTTTTTAGGCACCATTTGTTTGCGAGGGATCGACGTAGAGAGGAATTTGTTTGGGTTGGAAGGAGAAAAATAGAGGCATGGAGTGGAGAAACAGATTTTTTTAAAATGTTTTGAACGAGGTTTCTTTGAAATATTGAAAATTCAATACGATGTCGTATATGGTTTTTTGAGAACTTTTTTTTTTCTGAGTGTTTTTATTAGTAAGGATATTTTTTAACTTTTTTTTTAATGGAGCAAGATTTTTTTAAATTTATTTTTAGATATTCATTTGTAATATTTTGACCCGATAATCTCGAATTCGTTATTCGTTGTTTCCAGAGCGACAGTTTTTTTTTCGACAACCCTTGAAAATCTGTGAAAATAGTTTTTTACTTGTTTTTTTGCTTTTACTTTTACTTTTCCCACTTTAATTTTAAACTTTCGTTGAAAATGTCGATAATATTCCTAATCAACAGAAATGTTCCCTATACACAAAAAAGTTTTCAAAAATGTCCCGAAAGTAACAAAATTTTAAGATATTTGAAAAATACAAAATCACAACATATGAAATTTTCCCTACACCCAAAAAAGTTTACAAAAATGCCCCGAAAGTAACAAAATTTTGAGAAATTCAAAAAACACAAAATTATAAACCATGAAATTTTTCATATACCAAAAAAACTTTTCAAAAATGTCCCGAAATTTTTGTACTTACCAAAATTTCGAGATATTCAAAAAACATATAATTGTAAAAAATAAAATTTTCCTAAAATAGAAAAAAAATGTATTAACGGTTCGTTGGAAAAAAATCATTTCCGTTTCACTGATATTGATATGAATGGCTTACGAAACTGAAAAATCAACCCTTGACACGCTCTAAGTATTTCGTGCTCGGGTACATCTGGCGTTTCAGGCCCTAAATAAAACACGATCTAACGATTCAGCGTGTGTGTACGTACTGAATACAGCCACCTACACATGTCTGAAAAAACAAGTGGCACGCCTGTGGCAAACTCGACTTTGATACTTTTCTCTTCCTCCTGCCGTTCCACGTGCAATTTAACAATCATCAGTACTGTACCAGGACGCGTGTATGGACACAGATAAGGTCACTCCTGTGCACATTCGAGGTTGGACCGGAAGGGGGGCGACAGATACAGCCTGAACCAAGTATCATCGACGATATTTTATTTTTATCATTTTTACACCATTTTTATGAATCTTAATTGTTTTATTAAAATAATCGATTTTTTCATTCGAACGAGCATCCGTCCACTTCGAAATTTTGAAACCACTATTCTCTCAAACGGCTGAACCAATTGGTACGAAATTTGTTGTGTGCATTTAGGACGATGGCACCGAGGGCGCCCTGGTCGCCATTTCGGATGAAAACGTTCCATTCTTGAGAAATTGCGCTTTAAAACGTTTCGACTATCTCTCTCGCACTCGTGTGTGACGTGGTAATGTTTGTTATGTCCTTAATCAAAGCGTTAACGTTGCTGGATGAATTTTGAAAAAAGTGACTTTTGAAAACATCGAAAATGGAATTCCAACTCATACAAAAATTAAATTAAATGCTAATCTAAAAAAGTTTAAATTTTGAATCCAATACGAAAAAATCTATCATTTATTATGGATCGAAAGTTTTTTTTTATTTAATAAGAAATCTAAAAAACATCGAAAACTGAATTCCAACCTAAACAAAAAATTAATTCTAATCTAAACAGTCTAAAGTTTGATTCCAAATCAAAGAAATCTGCAACATAATATCATGTCTGAAAAATGTAATATTTAATTGCGGATCTGAAAAAACTAAAGCAAGGTTTAAAATTTGATTCCAAATCGAAAAAATCTATAATATATTCCAACCCAAAAAATCTTAAATTTAATAACACGTTTAAAAAAAATCAAGAGTTTAATTCCAGCCTAAACAAAAATTAAATTAAATTCTTATTTAAAAAGTCAAAAATTTGATTCCAAATCGACAAAAATCTGGAATACAATTCTATGTCCAAAAAATCGAAAAATTGAATTGCAAATATAAAAATATTCAAACAAAAAGCTGTTTAGGTTTGTTTGGGTTCAAAATAATAAAAACTTTACTGTGAGCGTCCAAAAAAATCTACAAATTCCGAAATATTAAGAAAAATACTGAATTAATTTCGGAAATTTCAGTACTTGAAAGCAAAAAAAAAAGTCCCACGCAATTGTCTTGAATATCGGTGCGGAAGGTCCATTAAAGTGGCGTGTACGAGAGGAAAAAGAAATTGTGGGCGAGATGATCGCACGCGGGTGCATAAACTATGCAAACGAATCAGCGTATCCTGATTCACATTGGAGATTTTTGTATCCGATTTGTCTTGTGGGCCCGCGGTAAACGGGGAGCTCGCGCCCCGAATCTTTTTCGGGATTACACCCTCGCGAACACTTCGAAATCTCTCGGTCACGTGCCAGTCACGTGGCAGGATACACAAACGGGAGTGTCGGTGGCCGCGTTGAGGACACGAGAAACCCGCAAAATCCTCCCTTGCTAACCCCCATAATAATTGTACACACCCTTGTATCGCGTAACACGCAATCCCGATCTGGCTACAACCGTTCAGAGATTAAGTGTCCAATGACAGGGCACACACGTGTTCCGTCACTTTTCACTATTTCCATTTCTCTTTCACTCATTTTTCCCCCAACATTCGTTGGAAACCCAAACAAACCCAAACAAACTCATTTTTCCCCAACATTCGTTGTAAATGTAAATAAACCCAAACAAACTCATTTTTTTCCCCTAACATTCGTGAAAAATCCAAACAAACCCAAACAAACTCATTTTTCCCCAACATTCGTTATAAACACAAACAAACTCATTTTTTTTCCCCCAACATTCGTTGAAAATCCAAACAAACCCAAACAAACTCATTTTTCTCCAACATTCATTGTAAACCCAAACAAACTCATTTTTTTCCCCCAACATTCGTTGAAAATCCAAACAAACCCAATTAAACAAACAAACCCAAACAATCTCATTTTTCCCCCACCATTCGTAGTAATCGCCCATTTTCAAATTCTAGAATTCAGATCTAAAAAAAACAAATATTTTGTTCACTTAAAAAATAAACATGAAAAAATAAAAAAAATTCATAAAAATAAATGGAATTTTGCACTGCAGCTTGAACCCTTTGGCCTATGGAAAATCCACCCTCAAACGCAATTACGATTAACCCAAAAAATGTGGTCAACTCACTAATTGTGGAAGGAGAGAAAAATGTTTTAAATGATTCATAAAAAAATAACAATTCTCATTTGGTATTATTGCAACCCAAAATTTGGACGAAACAATTATCTACAATAATAACGAACAAACGAAATATAAATAAAAGCCAAATATAAATTAAAACTACCGTCAAAATAATAAAAGCTGCATATTAAAAAATTAATAACAATAATGATAATGCACATTTCTTCACGTAATATTATTTTTTGAATCAAATGTTATTTCAGCAAATCTTTTTTTAATTTAATTTATAAAAAATCATTCAATTAAAACAACAAATTAAAACAATGCAAAACGTTATTCTAAAATAACAACACAACAAAAATATATATCAAAAATTAAAAAAACATACTAATGTTGCATATTTCTGTGCATAATATTATTTGTTATCAAACTTTATTTAATTTCACATATCTGTCTTTCACTCTTCTGTTTTTTTTAGAACTATTAGATTCTCTTGTTTGGCTTTGTTTTTCAAAAGGTTCCAAATAGCGTTGTCTGGAATAACGGGCTTTCAAAAAATGGTCAAAGTAACTCGATCGAATTTTCATTTTCTTTATGTATGTTCGTTCGCAGCGTGACGTCAGACACGTGTCGAACATCGTTCACTCATTCCCCACGTTTCGAGAGATAGTCAAAACAACGGATAAACATTTGACGGGAATGTTCTTCGCGAGGGTGGATCGAGTCGTCCCCAAAATACGACGGGCCTTTAAAACGGCCCTTTAAATTCTCCATCGCCCTGCCCTTTGACTGAAGATTAAACCGTCCGATCTCTCTAGTCCTGTATCTCCCGTTTCTTTTTGTAAACGTTTTTTTTTTTTATTTTTTATTTCTTCCTGATTATTCTGGTCGGTGCGCAGTTTGGATTCGTTCCTATCTCCTATCGTAACCGGAGTCCTATCGCACGCGCACGCCCACTTACGCAATTTGAATCTCGCTCGATGCTGGGGGGTCGCTCTCGGGCTTTTAATGGCCGAGCGATTTCCGCTGCCTCGCGAATTTATTCACGCCGCTCTCGCCTTTTATTATCCGTGTTATTTTCATCCCCCGTCCGGATGATTCTCTACCTCGAATGGGCCCTCTCATCCTCACTCCTCTACCTTTAATTCTCTTCGAGAAAATCATGGAGATACGAGGAACGATCCTATGGAATAGAGAACCTGGTGTGAGCTTACTCGTTTTTTTTTGCAAGTTAAATGCAGATTTCGATTATCAATTATTTTCAGCTTTTTGTTGATGGAATTACTTTTTTGTTTCGTTATTTTATCATTTATTATTTATTTATTTACTATCATTAGTATTATTTTATTTATTCGATAGATTGAATTTTATTTATCCAATAGAGATAATCGTTTTTATGCAAGTTAAATGCAGATTTCGATGATCAATTATTTTCTGCTTTTTGTTGATGAAATAACTTATTTTTCGTAATTTTATTATTTATTATCATTATCATTATTTTATTTGTTCGATAGATAAAATCGATAGAGATAGTCGTTTTTTTGCAAGTTCAATACAGGTTTCGATAATCAATTGTTTTCAACTTTTTGTTGATGGAATTACATATTTTTTGTTATTTTATTATTTATTACTTTCTTATTATATCTTTATTATTTATTATTCTTATTTATGTCTTATTTAAATGTCTTATCTATAGGGTGTAAATAGAGATGTATGTAAATAAAAATAAATTTCTTATCTACTATCTCTCATTCCTTATTATCTATGTATAATTCATTATTTATAATTTCACTATTTATTGCTATAATTTTGCGCAGTGACGAATCGTAAAGATCGGATTTCAATGGAAATCTTGAATTGTATATGAAGTTAGCATCTCAGTCACGAATATCAAAAATACTGTATTTCTCATATTTTCCGTTGGCTCTCTCTCAATTTATTGTGAGAGCTATTTACTCACAGCCTCGTTCGATCTATCGTGCCATTTTTTAAAGTTTAATTTTTTCGAACTGCGGCGAGGTTCAAGGCTGGCCAAAAAAATCTCTCATATTTATCACGCACTATTATCTCTCCTTATGTATACACACATACATATACAAAACATATATACATATATACATACATATATATATACATATTTGTATGGAGTATTGGAGAATATATTCGAACAAAAGACAGAAGTTGCCTCGTAAATAAAATCAACATTAAAAGCACATCATCCTCACGGGGTATGAATGGAATAAAAAAAGAAACGATGGTGGCTCGGTCATCATACGACTATAATCTCGCATACAAAAGAGACGGTACATCCTTTTCGCACCTTTTCGTACGGTGGCCGTTTCTCTCCTCCTCTTTCATCGACTTCGACTCGTTTCCCCTTTCGTCGCTACCTTTTCATTTTTTTTTTCTTCTTTTTTTTTCCTCATTCCATTTTCATCCATTCTTACCTTCCGTCACGGTCGCTCGGGCCATTTCTCTCTCTCTCTCTCTACGTTTTAATCCTCGGTGAATGCCTCAGATTTTAGACCAAGAGAGGCAAAACCGACTCTGAACTCGAGCGGAACCAAAAAACTTGGCTATTTCATACGTGCCCCGAGTATTTCCGTATGCGTGAGCCGTGATAGCCGAAGTGTCGGCGAGAAAGAGAGCGACTGGACACCTGGCGATAATATCCCGAGAGAGAAGGAGTTTTCTTTTTTTTTTAATTTTTTTTTTATTTTTTTTTCATTTTATTTTTTTTTTCTATACGGTCGGGCTTAAGTCCACTAATGATGACCAATGAGGCTCGCACAGCGTTTATTTATATGCGCGGCCCAACGAATACGTATACAGGGTGTACCAAAAAATGTTGCAAGTTCTGAGACGCGATATTTCGATAACACAAAATAAATAAATAACGAGCTCGGTTAATACGTAATGGTCACACCTCCTATACGCCACTTAATAGTCACATGGGGTATGGTGGACCCCACGCCGAAAACTTGTTTCTATTTGCGTTCTACTTGATTTATCGACGCTAATCTTACAGGAGTATTCTATTTCATATGTTTTTCAAGAAATACAATCGTTTTTCCTTCGTTTTAAAATTTTAATATGACGAAAAAGCATTCGGAAAAAAGATAACGCAAAACCCCAATTTTCATTTAAAAATTCATATAAATTTTGATTTTTATAATATGGCAAGAAAACTTACGTTATGTTACTCTTGAAATTGTATATTTTCGAGAAAAAAATTTAATTTTCATAAACAGCACTATTTTATTATTATTATTATTATTATTATTATTAAAGATGACCTTATTATGAAACAGTGGTCCGAATAAGACCCAAAAGTCGTTTTTTTAAAGCCTTATAGTTAATAGTGAACATCGTTTTCTTAACCAAAATTATTATTAATACGTTGATTATTAAAAAAATGATTAAATAAAAATTTTTGTTTTATTTGAACATTTATAATTTTTTTTGTATTTAAAAATAAATAAGGTGGGTCTTACATGGGTCATGTACCTTAGTTTTAGAGATATTTGTACTTTTTTTAATATCGTGAAAATATGTCGATTCGAAAATTTCTCTCATCGCAAATGGGCTTATTTTTTAAAATCTGTATATTACTAAAAGATCGCGATATCAGTAACGACCAACTGGCCAAATGATAACTGATCAATGTCGATTAAATGGAGCTAAAAATATTCGATCCACTGGGACACATTTTCACGTATCGTATTCGAAATTTTATTAGGTTGGAGATTTCAACGAGTTTCGAAAAAAAATATGCCCAAAAATAATGACACTGTATTATTGGAGTCATATTTGATTGGTCCGAATTGGTCATGAACTCGCTTGCCAAAAAAGGTAATTTCTCTGATTTTCGGGACACCCTGTATATTTATACTTGTACATGTATGAGGATACGTGTGTAGTGGTGAAACGTACATGTTAATGTTTCTATACGACGTGTAGCCCGGTAGCTAAGATTTCGTGGAGTCACGAACCTTGGCTATACTACTTTTTTCATTTTTTTCTTAACCCATGGGACGTCCAAGAAGCCTGATGTTTCTCTCTTTTCTTTCGTAACTTCATTCTCGATCGGGTAAGGCTACTGTGAACATTTCGAAAAATCTTTCGCCTGGAGAAACGATTCAAATTTTTTTTGTGGGAAATTTTTGTAATTTTGCATTTATTGATCAGGAATATTAATGATTTTATAATGGAATATTGATCCACGATTATCATTATTCGAAACGAGAAAGTCTCGTGAATGGAAGTTGAAAAATAATATACTTTGGATCTAATCAATATTTCGAAACATTAGTGCCAGAAAATAAATCGGAGATTTAACTGCTGAAAGAAGTTATGGTCGTACGAGAGGGATTATTACTAAAAGAAAATGTGTCATTGACGTTCGATTACGAATAATAATCAAATGCTGAAAATAATCGTTTTTTTCTTGAATTAATATGAATTTTCAGAGTTTTTTGGAAAACCCAAATAATTCATTTTTGTGATGTTTCGTACCAATTATTTATACTTCTTTGGGATATTATATGATTGTTGCGATTGAAAATCATAAAAACTATTATTTTTGGCTTTTCGAATCCGAATAATAATAATAAATATAATAACTTAATTTACAGTAAACCAATATATTATTATATTATTATTAATAATATTAGAAAATTACCCAAAAAAATTTTGTTAAGATATCATAAATTTTTTAGTTAAAAATCTGAAGGAATATTATTTTTAGGTTTCTGGATCCTGAAAATAATAATTTTTGGGTTATATGAATATTGGGATTCAAAAGCCGAAAAATGATAATTTTCATGATTTTTAATCCCAAAAATAGTAATTTTCGAGATTCATGAATTTTTGACACGGAATAGCCCGTATATGTGTATAAGTATAAGTAAATAGGTTCCGAAGTGACTGACACGATGAAACGCGAGGGAACAAATCCGCTAACTTCTCCCTCTTATTAATTACAATTTTACGTTCAGACGCAGTAGCCGGAACACGAAACGTGTCATGAAATAGTAATGAAAAAAAATTAAGAAGAAATATCATATACAATGAGTAATTATTGAAATAACGAAAAGTAGCGGATCCCAATGAATCCTTTCTCCATAGAATATTTTTGCTCAGTCATTTCGTATATCCGTAAAATCCCAAGGAATCTTGCGAGGAAATTTTATTGAAAAACGTTTCAAACAAAAGCAACCCGTTTTTTTTTATTTTTGCGTAGAATTAAAAACCGCTATAAAATTTAGATTGAAATTATTTGGGTATCCATTTTAAAACAGTTAACTTAAATCAGTAAAGGTCTATTTATTTTATTTACTTTATCTTCAATTAAACAAAAAGGTAACTTTGCTAAAAGAGTTAAAAATTGTTACTGCAGAAAATAGTTTTGGACGAATTTGGGTCGCATACATTTCCAAACGAGAATTTCTTTTTATTAATCGAACGATTTTTAAAAATTAAATCATAAAAGATTTATTAAACAAAATAAAATATGATTTTGCAAAAAAAGAATATTACGTGGAGAAATGTGAAGATTACATTATTATTGTAATATTATCAAATTATTAGTACATTATTATTGTAATATTATTAAATTATTATTACATTATTATCGTAATATTATTAAATTATTATTACATTATAATTGTAATAATAATGTAATTCAATTACAGGATCCACTTATTAAATTCCACTCGCAGTAAAGTTAATTGAATTTAGGTGAAATTATAAAATTTTCGTAGCAATTGAATGAACAATAGAATTTCGAGGGTTTGATATCGAGACACCCTGCATACCTCGAGCAACGTTAATTTCTGCATCCCTATTCAATTGAATCAGTACGCGTGTGCATATCTATATTGGGTTTTGTCCCTCGTATGATGATCCTATATAATTCTACCGTGCTGAGAACGTACTCTATCTCTCGGGTGCGAGTTGACGTACACGCGTATACATAGACGAAGAACAGTGGTGGTCCAGCTGTATGGGATCCTTCACCTAATTAGACGCAAACGGATCATCATCCAATGAGATGCAAACGGTCAGTTATGCGCTATTAACAGCTCGGTACATCTGGCTTTAATTGATACATGGCGCCACCAGGATCACGAGAATCATCATCGAGATATACTAACGCGAAATTGTCCCCGTAACAACGCTTCGCCAACCACGATCCTCGATTAATGAAGAAAAACGAAGTGCCGTTACGAAAGCCAACCATAAATGCGGATCCAAAATGAAAGTATCATAGGAAACGGGATTTTCAAGTGACTGAGATAGAATGTACCATACGGCGAACAAGACGTATAGTAGATTCGGGACGAGCCCGAAGAGACCCTCGGAGTAACTAATTCAACGTTGAATCCTTCAATTTACAGCATACGGTGAATCTCATCAGAGAACACCAATCCCTCGGTGATTAGTTCCCCGTTTCTACGGATTTCGAATACCTTCGTATCAAACTCAGGATTACGCAACTCCTGATGCTCGAGACTTTTAGGATTGCGTGGTATGAGCAATCTTTTTTTATCTTCGTTATACAGGATTACTGGTAACTCGATGTATTGCCCTTGCAGGACGTCATAGTAGAGTTAAAATGCATCAAATTGAACCGCCAAATGTTCTATCGAATTTCAGTAGTTTTTTAGTCAGTTAGATTTTTTTAGTTAATTCGTGGAAAAATTCCAGATTGACTCATTTGAAGACAATTAAAAAAAGATATTCGGCGCGGTTGTACTGAAATTTAAGTTAAGTTTTCATCATAGTTGATGCCATAGCAAATCTTTGTTAATAATTAAAAGTTCAAAAATGACTAAAACTTTAGCAGAGATCATTAATCAAACAATAATTTTTATTGCAATTTTTGTTATTGCTTAATAATAAATATTGTCTAGTGCAACAAAAAAATACTACGCCTGATGTACAAATTACTAGGAAAATATCCTTGTCTTACTAGCTATTCAAAAAGGTGTAAAACTTAATACAAAGTCCATGGACTACATTATGAAAATCGTTTTTGATTTATTTTATCAATATCAAAACTCTAACGTAACTAAAAAACTACTGAACTTCGGTAGAACATTTGGTGGCTTAATTTATTGCATTTTAACTCTACTATGACGTCCTACAAGGAATACGTCGAGTTACCAGTAACCCTGTACATTAGGCTTAGTAAAAAGTAATCCATGATTTTTCCAATAGATGACTTTAATTATCTGTACTTCGCGTTGTACAAGTCCGATCGGGTTACAACCTCGTGCTGAGATGTTTTGTTATCTCGCGTTACATTATAATATAATATAATATATATTATAACATATACACCCGTTAAACATCGTTAAAAAAAAAAACTTTTCTTTTATCCAACATTGCTATTTTGCAAGGCGTGAAAATTGCAAATTTCAAGAAAATAGCAGGTTCGGGTAGGAAACCCGTACTTCGAATGACGAGAAGGCTCAAAATTCCGCATTTGTATATACCGAAACTACAAATTTGGTAAATGTTTAGGTTTGCTTGGGCTTGTTTAAAATCAAGGGTTTAAAATCAAACTAACGAACCCAAACAAACCCAAACAAATTTCGTAAACCTTTGCGAAATTTGTAGTTTCGGACTGTTAAAATTTAAAACGGAGTCTCCCCCCCCCTCCCCAATTTCCCCTTAATTTCAGATCCATCTTATATTTATTTTCTCCCTACATATTTTTCACTTCACGTTCATTTTATACCCAATTTTCATTCATTTTACCATTCTCCGATATCACATATAACATTTACTAAAAATTTTCCAAATTTTTATTCGCGCCGAAAAAGACATTCTCGCGCGTTCACTTGATTCCCTCCATTATAAAAACGTCGATGGTACTTTTTGTTATCGACCCTCGTGCGTCTTATCCATATTGCTTACCTATACTCCAGGGGGGGGGGGGGTGTTTCTCGAACGTTCTACCGAAACTCGAATAATCGATGTATTCGATAAACAAAAAAAAAAAATCTAAGGGCTTACCAAAGAGACTGAAACTCGTCGCGATCCCCGTGGAATACGATACGGTGACTGTTCTCAAAATTTCTATAAAAATGGAAGACACATCAGGATATTCCTCGCAATCTGTATTCCTCTCTCTCTCTCTCTGGTCTCGGATGTTGGAGGGATTTTTGCTACAGGTTATACGACCCTCGAATTTATCTGTATAATGGACGTTGGTCTCTTCCCCCTCCCCCTCCCCTTTCTCTCTTTTCATTCTTTCTTCGCCCATGGGGAAATGGTACCATCTGCAAATATCCCTTCATCCAGCCACGTGTGCCATACAAATTGAATTCTTACAACTTTCAATGATATGGTAATGCAAAGACAACTTGCCGACCGGACACTTGCTGTAGGCTCCCTACCCCCCCCCCCCCCCCCCCCCCCCCCCCCCCCCCCCCCCCCCCCCCCCCCCCCCCCCCCCCCCCCCCCCCCCCCCCCCCCCCCCCCCCCCCCCCCCCCCCCCCCCCCCAAACTCTTGCATCACGCTCTTCTACGTAAACCTATTTGCTCGCTTTGGGATATCGGGATTGTCTCGAGAGTTTCCAACGCCACCGTTTTCTTGCTCCAGCGTGTTCAACCCGTCTAGATCCTCGCGAAGTTGCGGGCATCGGTGTGTATACGGAAATTGTACGATCTGCGTAATACGTGGCAACGTTATCGGTCTCTGCTGGAATAATCGTTTTTGCGACGATTCACGAAGGTAGGGTAACAGTTGTTGATACGAAAAAAAAAAAAAAAAATTGAGGGGATGGATGGATTGAAGGGTTTCCAATGCCTGATGTGATTATTCATCGTTTTTTGTTGGTTAAAAAATGTGCACGCTTATTTTTTTTTTTTTTTTTTGAGAAAGCAAAGTGAAGGAATTGTTGATGATTTACGATTGGTTCGTTGCTTTCGTGATATTTTTTAAATTTTTGTAAAATTTTTTTTATTATTGTACCAGCCCGTACACCCTTCCGGGTTTTTACGGTCGCTCTTCTTCTTGTTCCTTTCTCTTTTGATCCCTACCTTGTTTCCTTCTATTTCTCTAACCTTGATTCCTCCTGCGCCCCCCCTTGCGGCCGCAGCCGACTTACCCCATCTGTACCGTATTCACCGTGCTATTTCTGGCACGGGCATAGAGAAACTGCAGAAAACCTATGCAGGTACAACCGGTCCCAAGTTCACCTCCCGGCAGCGGAACGAGTTTCATCGAAAAATTTCGAAAAAAAATCTCGACCGCTACCGGGATTCGAATCCGGGACCTCCCGATCCGCTGGCCGGTAGCCGCGCCTTAGCCCGCACGGCCAACGGATCAGTTTTATGATATTTGGTTGGTTTTGTTAATTTTTTGTGGAATTTCATTGATATGGATGGATTTTGTTTGATTAGAATAGATTTTTTTTTATGGTTTTGAAAGTAGGATTTTTTTTGTTTAAGTTAATTTATATTTGTGAGGATACCGGGAGAAATGGGTTTTTATTTCGATGAAATTCATTTATTTTTATAGACTTCGTATTTTCAATCGTTTTAAACGAAATCTTTTTTCACCTTGATTACGTTTTTTTATTTCACGACAATTATTTGTTTTGCTAATTAACTTTTTTTATTTTATTGAAAGGAATGGTTGTGTTTCGTTCGAATTAATATTTTTCATGTTAATTTATATGATTTTCGTGGATGAAAAATGCGTATCGAAATTTTCGATATTCAATCTGGAATATCGAGAAAAATCACGAATTTTGCCAGAGACGGTTTCCAAGCTGAAATCTTGAAGAAAAAAACAGTATGAAGGATTTAAAGAAGATTCCAAAAATTGACTGAATTCACTGAAGCAATATAAACCTGGATCTACCCGCTGTCAATAAATGTCGACTGTCGACAAATCGTTTTTCCGACATCACCTGCAGTAGAACCCGAATTTTGATACGAGCCGCCAGCCTTCGCCGTTAGATGTCACGACACATGATTTCCGTCATCTCAATAAATTACGAAATTACCGAATAGCGGCCTTATAATGGCGGCTAGAGCGATTTATCTTCGATTAGATTTATACCGTAGCAGAGTGCACATGAACCAATCGTGATGATAACGACTAATTCAACGTTATCACCAGGAGCCACCGAAAAGCTCGTTTGTTTATTAATTATGTTAACGGAATATGGCGCGCGGTCTTCGTGATTTAAAGTAACCGATTAAATGGGGTTGTGTCACGTGGTCTGCCGATATGACGAGATCGAAGCGACGCAAGCGGCGGCTACCGATATTAATCTGTCGACGGTAAGACGACTACCCCCGACCCCAATATTGGCAAGATGGCAATCCAGGACGTGAAATGGACAGCCAGCCGGTTCGCTTCTACCATCGGTAACGTAACCTGTATTCTTACCGACACAAGTATTTTTTATATTTGTTTTATAAGTTTTCAAAAACTTCTCATAATTATCACATCTCTAAAGCCTAGAAACTAAACATACTCTTTTTTCATCGAGAAATGAATATTAACGTTAAGGGATGACGAACACGCTGGAAACTTTCGACGCGGCCCCTCGATACGTCGGTAGTGACAATTGTGCAGTTTTGAGCTGCGAGTCACTACCGACGGATGGCGCCGCGATTCGGCCTCGAAGCCTCGACATCCTTTTGTTTATTGCTTTAGCACACTGCCACAAAACACAACACCTTATCAACGAACGTCATAAACCATGAGACGATAATAAATCATCAAATAAACGAAAATTCGAGATTACAGCTGTTGCTTCCGGCCTGTCAAAAAATATATTTGATACTTGAGAACTCTCACTGCGCCGCCTGTGAGAAAATCGCTGAACTGAATTTTCTTGACGGTCGATTAGATTTTGCGCTCTGGTGGTACACTTTTGTCACATTCATGTGGATAATTTCAAAAGCCAATTTCTCTGCCATTTTTTCATAACAATCGATAAAACAAAGCTCAAAATGTGTACTCTTCACCGCTTCAGAACCTTATACTCGGCAAATTTGTGAAAGTGCAATACAATGGAGTGTAGCTCGCAATTTCTCC
>JAPYZJ010006196.1:0-10325 GCA_030522765.1 Ophioninae sp. B BG-2022a | reverse complement strand
TTTTTTTTTTTTTTTTTTTTTTTTTTGGCGTAACAATCGATATCAGCGCGGCGAGAGTCTATGCGAGACGTACGAGATACGACTGGGTGGGAAAAAAATGATTTTACAGGCAAACAATGCGAGACAGAGAATTTGACGAATGGGAAAGATCGAAAAGTGGGGAAAAAAAACTCACGTCGTCAGCCAGTGAAAATGTGTGATTCTGCGAATCGAGCGTCTTCACCGTGAGATCAATCATCCTTGATGATTTTCGGCCTCACTCCGTCCGCAAATAATCGCTCGAACACTTTTTCCTACTTTTTCGTCCGTTCGCTTACCTCGCTCGATCACGACTCGGCACGATAATTGAGCGACGCAAAAAAAAAAACTCAACGCGGATACGTGCGTGAGGAACAACCAAGAAGCGAGTCGGTGGAGGATGGGGAAAGTCTCACGAATTTGGCGACACGAAGTGAAGTCAGCTTTCCGTCGCAGGTGTGACAACCTCGTTTTAAAAAAAAAAGTTGACTTGCGCACTTGTACACGCAGGCTCGATGCATGCGCACACACACACGCGCACACGATGAATCCTACGAGCTGAGAAAATGATGCGCACGAAATTTATAGACGAGCCGAAGCAGTTACGATATTTCGTGAATATTTCACGCGAGCTTTTAAAACGTTCCTTTCATTTACCCAGACATTTTGAGAGGGACGTCACGTTTCGCGGAAGGATTATGTTATTTTTCAATTTGCTCGTACGCGACACGACACGATTATCCGGAATTTATGATTTCCCTAGGAAAAGAAACAGTGTCGCCAACCGTGTATGTCTGCAAGCTCAAGACTCTGAATTGCGTTCGTTAAGCTTGAGAGAATCGTGGGGCGTTTCCGCTGACCGCATTGATCCAACGGAAACGACCAATCAACGTTAAGCTCTTCGGTGTACCGTCGAAAGCGATTGTTTCCCATTGGTTGTTCGCTTTCGTATTTCTAGCTGCAATCTGTGACCGCTAGGTGCGCAATTGTCTCGCAGTGTGAAATCAGGATAGAAAAATGTCCAGAGTTTTTGCGCAGTAATTCTCTGACACAACAAAAACCTTTTTTGTTGTTTAACAAAATATTTAAATAATTTAATCTAGTTAGATGGATACTACTGAATATCTCGGGCAAATTTTGTCGCGCTACATTTAAAATACCGGATTTTTATATCCTATTGTTTTACGAACGGAAATCTAGTAGTTTAGATACATCCTATATAGGCGACTACACGTATGTGTGCGGGTTTACAAAGTTCTCATAACATGACTAGCGCCACGGTTGGCAGAGCCGGATACTATTAATCCCAGCTTAGAAAAAATACCGAATTGTGTCACCTCCCCTCGTTCAAATTTTTGTGTACAAAAATCGCTAGTAAACAAACACGTAGCGAAAAAGCACTGGTTTTTTGTTTCGTTCGATGCGTTCGTACAAAACAAAGAAAAAATCGATAATAACGTCGTTGTGGCATTTTCGACGAAAATTCATTTGTTCTTTGCGCTTCGACAAAGACAATAGAAGGAGCGCGCAAACGCGTTTAGAATTGAGGTTAATAACGTGATTTTAGAGATCGCGATGTCATTAGCCGATGCTTCGTTAATTGCACGTGTTTCGGATTCTCACGAGAACGCGAACGGCGATAAAGATGTGCGGGAAAACGTTGACAGTTTTGATCATAATCTTACCAGCGATCGGGAAAATTTGGAAATTCGTTGCTTCGTTTGCGACGTCAGAGTCGAGGGTCGTCGTTATGCACTTGCAACGTGCAAAACGCAAAACTCACGGACTCGAGTAATCGAAAAATTGGGCGAGCTAGTCGGTGAGAGGTAGCTTCTTTCGAAATTCATTCATTACATTTCCCAATTATTATATTTTACCATTTCGTCACATTTCACAATGGCACAATACCATTTTGATAACCTGAGAGAATAAACAAAACACACTGCTTTCTGATTGGTGCAAAACTTACCAATCATTGGTCAAGCCCAATTCATCAATTTTGTTTTCATAAGTTTTCAATCGTAATAAGTTTTAAAAAAAATTATCGATTTGTAATAGAGATATACACAGTTTAGCTTCAGCGGCGAATATTCATTTTCAAAATATTTAAATAATCGTTAATATCTATGGAGTAACATTGCTATTTTTAAATGCTGGAAGCATTTACAAAATAATTGCTTTTAACAATTTTGTATAATATTTTTCGTTGCGAAACGACTTTTTGTAATTTTGTGTAATTTACCTATGATACTACTTTACCAACAGTTGAAATATGGCTGTTTATAAGCATTTGTAAAATGGTGCATAATTTTTAAAAACTTGTTTTTTTTTGGTTGCGCATAATTGGAAAAAAAAGACAAAAATGTAACAAAAGTAAATTATTCTTCTTTTTCCAATTTTTGTAAGGAATTAAAAATCGATATATCGCTACAATTCAAATTCCAATGTCGTTGAGAAAAACCTATAACTTTTGTAAAGTGCTTCTGCACATTACATACTTTTTCTGCATCATCACAGTTTTATTTTTTTTTATGTATTAGGAATTTTCAATTTCATTTTGAAATATTTTTATTCGGATTTGAATTCTAGGTTATAACCATAAAGATTTGTATAATTATCGAAGAATTTTACTTACGATTTCAATGAAAAAAAAAAAAATAGAGAAATTTAAAAAATAATGTTTTTCGTTGCGTCGCAACGTTGCGAACTCCAATCTCATTGCGATTCATCTATGGATTCTATATTCGCACTGGTCTCGCATCGCGTTGCAGATACGTGGTGGTAATAACGGAAGACGATGTTATTTGTCGGAGTTGCGCGAGTCTCATCAATACTCTGGACAGACTAGAGTCCGAGATGAAAAATGTGAAAAATGCTGTGCTGAGATTTCTAGAACGAAAATATTGCTTGGCAGAGGGTGAATTGATCCGTTGTAGCGAAGTACCGAGGCTCGGACAACCGCCACAAATAACAAAGAGGGATCCTCAACAGCTCGATTATCATTCGCGCAAACGAAGCGCCGTTTGCTTCGACGATTCAAATTGCCAAACGAAGAAATGCAAGAAGTCCAATGTTTGGATTCAGTGCAACGAGTGTCGTTACACGACGCTGCGAGATACATTCGTGTCTCATCACATAAGACAATGCGTGGAAAAAAAAACACATTCCGAAAAGAGCAGCGATTCGACAACACATTCGTTCGATCATCGTTGCTCCAATCAAACGGATAACAGTAAATCCGAAGAAATAGAAAATCCAGAAGAAGGTAAGAAGGGCCTTTCGTTTTCGTTTTGGTTACAATCGGTAATCATAATTTTGCTTTAAACGTTAAACCAGTAAAACCTACGTAAACTCGTAACTTGTTTTCTGGGAAATGAGAATTTTTTAATGGTACTTTTACAAAACAAATGTTTCGAAGTCAACTTGAAATTTTATCATTTTGTAACTTTATATCTATGTTGCGAGGAACATTCATTATCGACATATTACGTTCTTTTATCATTTCTTCGAAAAGACTGGAACAATTTGGAAAATAGAATTTGGTGAATATATTCAAAGCAAAACATTATTGCGTTTTTAATAGTCGAGAGAAAAATTTGCACATTACTTCAACGATACAAAAACAATCGAATTAAGTTGAAAACTTTAAATAATAAGTTACGGAATCCCAACTAAGCCGACTTTAAGCCGATTTTACGACTTGTGTTAGAACCTCGAGCGATTCAAACGGCGCCATTGGAGACGATCGAGTTGGCTGGAACTGGCGAAGACGTGGACGATGACACGACTGCGATTCCTATTATGTCGATATCCTCGGATATTGAACCTACGGTGATCCCGAAAGAGGAGCAAATTCAACTTATCAGTTTGGCGAATCCGAGTACGCTCCAGTTCCAGAACTTCCTCGCCAATGGTTAGCTCGACAAATGTACTCAATGGAATTTCGAATTCCACTTCTAGGCCACCAGTTTCCTATCCGACAAAACCGGAAATCATTAGAAATCATCGAGAAAAAACCAAAAAGTCCTTTCCGAACGTTCTTTTTTTCTTTGAATTTTTTGCCGATTGAGAACGTTAATGGAAGATTCAATTGGATTTCAGATGGATCCTTGAGAGACGGTCAACCTTTATTCATGCGAGTTCTTCAACAATTCGCGGTGGGCGATGAAATCGGACAGGCGAATTTGATGCCGATGATAAATAACGACGCGATGATAAAATCCAAAGATAACGCGCCGAAACAGATGTTAACGTTGGCCGAAGACGGAAGTTTGGAAATGGTGGCGGTTGATTGTTGGAACGATGAAGATAATCGAATCGTTCGAATACCGGACGATACTTTATAGCTATCGAAAAGTGGTAAATTTAATCTTCAACGATTACTCTATTTCTTCAGTTGTGAATTCACGTGATATATTCTTCCGAAGAATGTACGCCGAAAGACGATGATTGACGGTTTTTGTTGCGAATCGACGATCCCATTTCCCGGCGACTTGGAAATTTCACGACTTATTGTTACGATTTTCTGCAGCACGATACAAATTTTGAATCGCGTTATATATATCGTTAAGGATGTGCTTTTTCGTCTCTTTTATCGACTGTTCACGTTCAACCATTTCGTTAACGTCCTTGTTGATCTTATTCCGAATTTTTTCTTTCGCTTGGTCCCATATGTCGCAAGGGAATAAAAAGCACGGTATGTTATGATGATTCTGCGAAAAAAAAAAATCGATCGATCTTTCGTTTCGAACGTTATTTCGTTAGTGAAACTGAAACGATTTTACCCTCTGAGTAGTAGATGCACTTTCGGTCGATTTCATCGTCGTTACAGTATTCTCATTTACAGTTGTATCCTCACTCTTAGTAGTTTCCGTTTCGTCAACTGTCGTCGAATCTTTGTTTTCCGAAATGGTCGTTTCACCGACTATTCTCTGCGTACCCGTTGTTTCCGTTGGAAGATCGTCGAGATTCTCGTTCACGTAATCGGCAGCTTCGTCCATCACGGCAAAATCGTCGTAAATCATCAAAGCGTCCTTAGGCGGACCCAAGCTCAGTACAAACTTGAACTAAAATTTTTAACCACCCGAGCTGTCAATCCCGAGACGAAAAACGTGCCTAATTTTTGTCGTTTGTGAAAAATCGATATTTGATTTCGTGATACTTGCCTCGGTTATCGCAAGTCCAAATAAAGCGAAAAATAACGTTTGTCGAATCATCATGAACGAATGTACGAATTCGTATGGACTTTTAGGTTGATGCAGTTCGAGCACCAGCTATTCTTCAACTACGGAAGCGCTATTGAATTTTTCTCATTTTATGGGAATTTCGTGTTTACTTTTTTATGTACGCTCTTCCGATTGAGTGGGGACAAGAATAAATCATCTAGGGTATTCCGTTTCGCCATAGTATGACTTTTGAGATCCGTGATATTACGGCTTTCCGAATCTACCTCATAATTCGCCTGTGAACGTACGTCGCTACCTTGAGACGGTTATGATCGTGTCGTCGAGTCCAAAATGTCGAAAATATTTACTTAAGGTGTTTCTTTCCCCTCCCCGTGTCAATCGCTGAGCTATTCTGTTTGAACTCCTCTTAACATACGAGAAACGTCGTTCAATTTCCGTTTTATTGCATTCGCAAAATAAAAAATTACATTTTTTACGATAAAAACATGTATCTCTACGCGTAGTTATTTCTTCGAACATTTTATTTTTTTTTCTGATACCGAATAATCGAAAATGTTGACTGTTCGGAAATAAGCGATTTTTTAATTGGAAGAAAAAAAAAAGCTGATGTTATTCGAAATGAAGAAAAATGCTTATTTCCCAGTTTAGGATTTTTATTTCATATACTACTTCAACGTAAGATATTTACCTTCTGGAATTTTGAAAAACTTGAAATATTGATATTTGAGTAACTACAATACGTAATACACGAGGCCAACTTTCGAGAACCTCAAAATTTCTTGATAAGACGAAGATACGAAAACGGGGTATCTTTTTTTTTTTTTCGTTCGCCGTTAGTACGGAATTTGCCACTATTTCAGCGTTAGTACGGACCTCGTGACGCTTTGTTGACTGAATAAACACAAAACTCAAATAAACGTCAATAATCCCGGGTTTTTGTAATAAATAATCCACACGATAGCTGAGGGTATTATTGCAGTCGAGTACTTTGTTCCGTACGAAAAAAAAAAAATGTCGCTTTTGATGCGTTTATTAGCGAGCATAAAAATTTATTGTCCCTCAAATAGAGGAGAAATATAAGTCGTACACTTCGTGTTGATTCAGGGAGGACCGTTGCCTCATCGTGAGATTATAATTTTGCGACGTTCTTTTTACACGCTCGTTTCATTCCTCTGATGTTCACGTGACATACTTCCTGATTCCCACGTACTTGATTTCTTTTTTTTTCATTTGACTCTCGCTATTCTTTATTTTCGATGAATTCATACTTTTTTCCCGGAAAATACATGAGTACAATTATGTTTAAAAAAATATTGATTTTTTTTTCTCTGATGCTTCGGTTTACTGAACGTATCACTGAAAAACGACAATCCATTCTTTTTTCTAATTTCCAATTGCCAGTGTGCTTTTTCATTCTTCATATCCTTTTTCCCCTGGCGATTCGTTTTATTAACTAAAAATAAAAGAGAAAACATGAAAAAAAAGAGTACATGACGTATGCAAATTTATTACTCCCAATATATGTCTTTTTCGAAAATTTTCCTTCCCCGACATTTTCCAATGTCGATTATAAAGATAGGATGCAAACGATCACGAAAAATAGGAATTTTCGTTTAAACTCCTATCTCTGCATATATTATTCGAGCTTTCTTTTTCAACTTCACCTGTTATCATTGAAACAGACTTGGAAAATTTCACATTCCCATTTCGATGTTTTTTCTCCCAAAAGTCAATACATCAACTTTTTCCTTGTCCAATTGTCTCTTTTATCATCCTTGGAGTTATGGGCATCTTCATGGAATACGGCCGAAGCTCCGCGTAAATGACCAAAAAAGTTCTGCAAAACCGAATTATACTTTTGTAACTAGATTATGTCAACGTTGAATAAAGTAGTATTGGAATTTCAACCTTGAAAAATTTCGATGTTTTTTTTTTAATATTTGGACGAGTACGGTTATAATTAATTAAATTATTCGAATGTTCGTGTAATTAAAAAATGAAACGAAGAATATTATTTTCATTATAATGAAAATAATACGCTGTAAAATAAAAGCGAGGAAAATCGATTCAAAGTGTCAAAAATTTTTTCTATTTAATAGATTAAATAATTAGTAATTTTTGTCGCTGTTTAAGTGTATAAATTTCACTTACTCCGTGAAAAAAATCTTCCCCTTCTGGATGAACCTGAAATTGTCAATTATTCTCGTTTAATTCGATCTTTGTTTCCTTACGCGAGAAAAATGATTTTCAAATCATTTTCACTACTTTTACCGGTTGGTAAGGACGTACGTGCGGCTCGTCGAGGCTTCCTTTTACGTTGAAATGAATATACCCCGTTGCCTCTTTTCCGCTGTTCGCGTTGAATGCCATTTCGTTCAATTTAGTTCTGACTTCGTAATCGTCATGTTTCATTTTGGATATTTTCGTGGATTTCTGAAAATTTCAATAAAATTCATTATTATTATTTTTTAATTCATTAAAAAAGGCGTATAAAGGGCGATGTGGAAATAGAAAGATCCCTTCTGTCATTAACATTGGAAATGCCGTTTCGAAATCAGGTTTAATTACGTAATTGAAAAAAAACAGTCTTTTTCAAAATACGCTTTTTTGAAACCCCTTAAGTTTTACGCAGTTTTGCTAATTATTGATTCGACGATGCGAAATAATTTATGGCAATGAATGAGACAATTTATCTCATTCGATACGAAAATAGTATATCAAATGCTCTCATGCTATCATAAGGGATTATATGGAACGTTTTGAATATCACTCACCTCGGGTTCGTAGATTTGCACTTTTTTCAGCAGCTGCATGCGAAATGAAAATTCGTGAATTGAAGCAAAATCCTTTCGTCGTTTTGCTTTGAACGATGTCAATAATTATTTATCTCAGTATTTACCATCTTCAGTTTTTTCAAGAAAATATCGATTTCGATGTCTTCATTATTGACTTCCTTCCATCGGTCGCCATCCCGGTTACTTCCAGGCTTATCCTCGGGGAATGGATTTTTCGTCTGCAAAGACAGCTTATTTAAGCAAATAACAAAATATATCTTCAATTATTTGAATTTTTTAGTCGATTTCGAGAGACTTGTTTTTTTCTTACTTCAAATATGATTTTTCAAAGTCAACCGCGTTTTTCGAGATTTTTTTTACAAAATTTCATCGCGGTGTTTTAATTGTGAATTAAGGTGTTTAGATTTTTGTGTTAATTCGACATATGGTTAGTTTTCGATTTGTCCATCCGTCAATAATTCTATTAATTAGTCAATAAATTTTCCCATTGTCAATAAACTTGTTTGGGTTTGTTTCGGTTTTGCTTTTTTCTTCTTTTTCTTTTTTCAACTTCCGGTAAGAAAATAAATGAAAAAATGGTTTGTTGAAGAGCGTTCATAAAAGTGGAAAAAAAAATTGTTTCTTTGTGCACGTACGACCGGCAAAGAATCTTCCTCTTCCGACGACTCACGATCTTGAGAACTGGAATTGCCCGTGGTTGTTGAATTGTCAACATCTCCAGGTCTAGTAATCGCCAATGAAGAATCCAGATTTCGTTTGTGCGCAGACGCCTGTAAATGCCAGAACGTCATAAAATGAAGTTTCATTAAATTTCGTCATTTTTGTTTTCACAGCTTCTACGCTGTACGGCTGTAATTGACGAATGTCTATTGAACTCTTTACCGTTACCGTTACTAACGGATGCGGATCATCGTTTAGGAATTCAACCTGAGAAAACGAAGATTTCGCAGATATGTGATTTTTTGGATTTTCACATAAAATATGAATTAATGATTATCCGTCGTAAACTTACATCCGGTGAACGATCCGTTGCGTTGAGTTTTGGCAGCGGAAGTGGTGACGGTGTAGGTTCCTTTTTTGGTATAAGTATCAGTACCGAGTTCTTCGAAGAATCCTCTTCCTGTTTTGTGGAAGGATCCTCTTCCTGTTTTGTGGAAGGATCCTTTTTCTGTTTTGTGGAAGGATCCTTTTTCTGTTTTGTGGAAGGATCCTTTTTCTGTTTTGTGGAAGGATCCTTTTTCTGTTTCATCAAAGGATCTTCTTCCTGTTTCTGCGCAGGATGCAGATTTTCCTGTTTCGTCAAAGGATCCTCTTTCTGTTTCGTAGAAGGATCCTCTTTCTGTTTCGTCAAAGGATCTTCTTCCTGTTTCTGCGCAGGATGCAGATTTTCCTGCTTCGTCAAAGGATCCTTTTTCTGTTTCGTAGAAGGATCCTTTTTCTGTTTCGTCAAAGGATCTTCTTCCTGTTTCTGCGAAGGATGTAGATTTTCCTGTTTCGTCAAAGGATCCTTTTTCTGTTTCGTAGAAGGATCCTCTTTCTCTTTCGTCAAAGGATCTTCTTCCTGTTTCTGCGAATGATGCTGATTTCCCTGTTTCGTCAAAGGATCCTCTTCCTGTTCCAGCAAACAAACAATCCAATTTCAATTACCACAAAGATTTCTCACATTTAAGACTAATCGATAACTTTTGTCGCCAAATCGACAATCGTCGTAAAAATAGCCTCTCCACCCACGGTTTGTACACTTACGAGTGATAAGGGATAAGCTTTTTTTTTGGCGTTTCTATCTGCAAGGAATAGAAATGATGACGAACAAATATGTCATTGCTTAATTCATATTGATAATTGATAAATGTTGAGATCGAGTCCAATCCCCAATTAAACGAGATATGTTATGCTTTTTATCTTCGCGCGAAGCTTTTCACTTTCTAGGTTAAGAACCGTCAAAAAAGTATTGTTATTGATCGTCAATTGAAAATGATCTTCTTTTTTGCACACTTACGGTTGATGAAACATGTTGATCATCCTTTTTCAACACCATCTGTAAAAACATTGCACTTGAATCGTTTTTATTAGTGTCATTATTTTTTAGAAGCGTTCCTCGTTTTAGAGGAAGGACGAACACGCTGTGGGCCACCTCAAAATTTCAAAAGCCAATTTCTCCCAAACCATTGAACCGATTGGGATGAAATTTCTTTTGTGTACTCAGGAGGCTTGCTTGAAGAAAAAAATGCTCGGCATTTTTCGAAATTTTGAAAAAAATTGTGCAGTTTGTGGTTACCATGGGAGAAATTGCGAGCTACACTCCATTGTATTGCACTTTCACAAA
>JAPYZJ010006195.1:0-12577 GCA_030522765.1 Ophioninae sp. B BG-2022a | reverse complement strand
GTTGCGAGTCAAAGATTCATTGATACCGATGATGACCTTTGTGTCGACAGATCGAAGGTTACCAGAGTCGCAGCCATGTTGGTATTGGGGTTCCTCCTTGTTTTGGGTGCTGGCGTTAGTGGCGAACTGAAGTTGGTGAGCAACTACATTGTGCGCATCGAGAACGACGTTCTGCTGAACGTTAAATCAACCGCGAATTCAACCGGCCACTTGGACCTCTCGAATAAGGAACTTTTGAAAATCGACGCTAATTGTTTCGAGGGTGTCAGTGGCCTTAAGAGTCTCAACCTATCGGGTAATCATTTGCATAGCAGGCTGCCTTACCTGGTCTTCAGTTTTCTCAGCGATCTCGAGCATCTGAACCTGGAGAATTGTAAGATCCGGAAGTTGGAATGGATTTTTTGGGGCTTGTCGAAACTTCAGTTTCTCGATCTTCGGAGGAATAAATTCGGTGCGGTGACGCCAGGCTGTTTCTATGGACTATCAAATACGACGAAAATCCTATTGGATAACGAGGCCGGAAGTTCCATCGAGGAAGTTCACTTCCTGAAGCCATATCCGCTTCTCAGTCTGTGCAAGACCAATGGAATCGTCCAATGGCTGAAAATCTTCAACGCCAGCACGGATGCCGAGAACGTCAAGGCAAATTGCTCTAGGTCGTATCATCCTCTGATCAATTCGACGGTGGACCTTACGTTGGAGAATATTGCCGGATTTGAACCAGACTGGTGGGACATTTGGGATGAAAACGTTCATATCCTACAGCTGATCCGAAACGACATCAAACACTTGACAGGCGAATTGATCAATAATCTTCCAGACAATCTGTGGGAAGTGGATCTCTCTTGGAACTACATCGAGAGCATCAAAAGCGGCGTAATAAATAATCGACATCTGCGCAAGTTGAGTTTCATTGGCAATCCAATCGTCAACATCGAGCCGTACGCTTTCGACGAAACGCTAATCACGGATCTGGCAATACCCTTTGATTTCATTAATAGTCTTCCACGCAACCTGGCCAATCTCACGTTGGTCGGAAAAATAGGGAATTTGAAATATAAGTGTAAAAACACGGATATTATTCCATGGTAGAGTACGAAAAGTATGAGGTTCGATAACATAACCGAAGCAAGCCCAACCACACCGTCTGTGGCATCCAATGATCCTTAACAAAATCGTCATCGACATTTTTGGATCCCCTGTAGACATTGGGTCTGAACGTTTCGTGGAAACTTACCTCGTTTTCAATAAAAATAAATAATATGAAAAATGTATTTGTTTCGATTGGTTCTGTAATTCTGTTGCCTACGACGCCACGTGGCAATGAAAATAAATAAATAACATTCAAATAAACACTTTTTTCTCTCTGAAACGAAAGAAGTGCAATCTTCTGTCATTTCCGAAATTATTGCCAAAAGTTCGAAGATTATGAACGTTATGAAAGGAAGCAAAAAAATATATATACATCAAAACAGTGTCAATTAGGTTCATAGTTTCGTTATGAAATTTCTATGAGTGAATTGGTGGACCTCTGACGCCATTTCCATTTGCGGTTTCTGTCGCTGAAATGAAGCGGCAAAGTACTTTTTTTTCTTTATTAAGTTTCAACCGATAATTTAAACTATTTAACTTATCAGAAAGCGTCGTAAATTCGTCATCTCGACTTCTTGAAGGTGAAACCACCTCTTGCGAAAATGTTTTTTTCTTGTCATTTTAAATAGCTAATACGTGGTTGGGGATCTATTTGCTACGCACGTGTGGTCAATTTACTTGTCTCATTTTTTTCAAATTTTCTGCTGTCATGGAAAGCTTCAGTTTATTCGATTTTCGTCATCAAGAGACATATATCCGCCAGGCAATGGAAAATGTTCCTTAGTAGTGAATAGTCGACATCCTGACGTGGCAAATTCCAGCTGTGCGGCTCTCCTATTATTTCGTTATTGGTACTGTCGCCTCCCAGCATATATTTGTGACTTCAAGGTAAAAAGATTGGAACGAAAAAGAACTACTCATGAAGTACTCTCAACAGAATATTCATTGGGTTTCGAAAAGTAGATTTTTATTTCCCTAATTCGCAAGGGATTTTGTATTTCATTTTTATTCCAATCTGCGTACATTTTGACAAGTGCATATTCATAAGTATCGATTGCATCGTGCACAAAGTTGATTCACGTGATGGACATTCCTTGAAAGGAACTTTGAGCTTTAACGAAGCTGACATATGTCGTTGAAGAATCGAAACGACAAGACGTTGCGAGTCAAAGATTCATTGATACCGATGATGACCTTTGTGTCGACAGATCGAAGGTTACCAGAGTCGCAGCCATGTTGGTATTGGGGTTCCTCCTTCTTTTGGGTGCCGGCGTTAGTGGAGAACCGAAGCTGGTGAGCAACTACGTTGTGCGCATCGAGAACGACGTTTTGCTGAACGTTGAATCAACCCCGAATTCAACCGGCCACTTGGACCTCTCGAATGAGGAACTTTTGAAAATCGACGCTAATTGTTTCGAGGGTGTCAGTGGCCTTAAGAGTCTCAACCTATCGGGTAATCATTTGCATAGTAGGCTGCCTTATCTGGTCTTCAGTTTTCTCAGCGATCTCGAGCATCTGTACCTGGAGAATTGTAAGATCAGGCAGTTGGAATGGATCTTTTGGGGCTTGTCGAAACTTCAGTTGCTCGATCTTCGGAGGAATGATTTCGGTGCGTTGACGCTAGGCTGTTTCTATGGACTTCCAAATACGACGAATATCCTGCTGAGTGACGATGTCGCAAGATCCATCGATCAAACTCACTTCCTAGAGCCATATCCGCTTTTTATTTTGTGCAAAGCCAATGGAATTGTCCGCTCGCTTAAAGTCTTCGGGGAGAGCAGCGATTACGAAGGCAGCAATAACGATGTCAAAGCGAAATGCCCCGTGATGTATGTGCCCGCAATCAACTGGACAGTGGACCTATCGTCGCAGGACATTAAGGGATTTGAACGGCACTGGTGGAATGTTTGGGATAAAAACATACAGGTCCTCAAGCTCGGCCGCAACAATATCAAGGAATTGACGGGCGATTTTATCAACGATCTTCCCAAAAGACTATGGAACGTGGATCTCTCTTGGAACCACATCAAGAGCATCGAGAGTGGTATAATATATAATCCAACGCTGCGCAAGTTGAATTTCATTGGCAATCCAATCGTTGAAATCGAACCCTACGCTTTCGAGGGAACGACCCTCGAGGATCTAGAAATACCCCTTCCATTCATTGAATTCCTTCCGAGAACCCTGCAAACCCTAACTTTGGCCGGAAAAGTTGGAAATTTGAAGTTTCGGTGCACGAACTCCAAAATTATTCCCTAGTCGTCAGATAATGTAAAAAATGTATTTGTGATCCTTCCAAGGAATCTACCTACGGGAAGTGCCGCCGAAACAAAAATCCTCAAATACATGTCACATTGATTCTGTCATTTCCTTGGTTATGACGTCACTCGTCGATGAAAGCAAATAAAAAATTTTCCGAATAAATAGTTTTTTCTCTCTATTAAATCAATTGTAAATTTTTATCCTCGCAACCTCCGAACGTCTTGGGGATTATGAAGAGACCACGCGTTCCGAAATGTCAAAAACCTCTGGAAAGCGACGTAAGAAGTGTCAACGGTAACGAGCCCAAAGACTAAACTCGTATCTACGGTTATACGAGCTTCTAGAACTGTCATCAATTTTCCGGGTTTCAGAAAATCGTCGAGGACCCGAGGTGAGAGGAAGTTTCTGAATAGTCGCAAAAAACGTACGTTTTCAGTGAAAACAGATCCTTCGTCACGGTCCGGTCCATCAAGATACGTTTTTTATTCGATCGTCAACACCAGTCTTCATTTAGATCGAGGCAAAGCTGCGGCCAATGTAAGGACCCCAATTACGTTTCTCGAACGAAACGTGACGAGCAACTTCACTTTTTCAGATAGCACGCAGTTTCGTCGCGTTGTGTTTCAAACTGAACGACAGCGAAGCGAAAACGACGCTTTTCGAAAAGTGGGCTCGCAATGGGTAAGAAAAATGGACTTTTCGTTTGGATTGTCGTAACCGTTTTTGATTTTGGTAATTATTCGACTGGTTCGAAAATGGGAAAAAACAGACATTCATAAATCCGAACTTCTGGGTTTGTAACCGTCAGGGATTTGTTGTTTACATTTTGATAGGGAAAAGATTGTGATTCTCGAAGGTTACGATCACAAACACCTGAAATATCTCCGCGACAAGATGCGATACAGTGTCGTTGACTGTGATACCTTGTACAAGAGATGGAGCGGTCGCCAAATGATTTTAGTGCTGACTGTATTCGGTCGGGAGGAAAATCTGGAAAATGATTTGGATGGGTTGTCATTACTGCGTTAGTCAAGTGCAGCAGTCGAATTAAGTGCTGGAAGCCATGTTACCATCATCGGAAAAATAGATAAGTCCAAGATATCATTACCGACTGAAACGGCGATTTATCGACTGATCGTCCAAGAGTTGACTGAAGGTCGATGAAAGAAGCAATAGATTTCAGCTTTCATTACTGACCGAACGTTTCTGTGATAAAGTAAAAGTCTGTAGTTCCGGTAGGTGAACGAGAGTCGGACAGCATCAGCGGTAACTAATCAGCTATCGATAAGGGGTTCAAGTTACTTCAAGATTTGTTTCGGTTGATACGTGCCAGCTATCATCATTCGATCAAACACATCGACAGTTGGTAAGGCAGACCCTAATAGAGTATCTGAAAGTCTAGACCCGTATTACCATCGGCAGATGAACCATGAATGGCCATCAATCGATAAAATCGGTAACTACATTTACCGATCGTTCTACCGAAGATAAGGTTCCAAAAACCGTAGGTCACCGTGAAATCGACTAGCTTCTCGGATTCCCGAAAAAGCTACGTTGATTTTCCGTGAGTGGCGCTGGGGTTGTTGCGCGGTTTCATCCCTTATAATTGGTGGGGTGGATGTTGGGGAAGCGTTTCATCGTTACGCGCGGGGGTTCGTCGTTGAGGTGAAAGCTCTCTGGTCGACGTGGCTCTCTTCGTAGAGTCCCGACCACGCTTTTGCCTTTATTTCCCCCCCGTACACGCAGTCGATCGTGGCGCTTTCGATCGTGACGAGAGGACTTTTTTTTAGCTACGTCGTGGGGGTGGGAGGTTAGGGCCAGAGGGTATCGGGGATAAAGATCGGAGCAGGGACGTAACGAGGGACAAGGGCTTAAAAGGGCGTAGGGGCGGTTGATAGTGGGGAAAAAGGCAAGCGAGGATGAGATCTGACTGTATTCTTCGTACGTAGGCACACATACGAGTGAACGTATGGGTATCGTACGCTGGGGAGGAAAAGGGCTGTACTAGGGCGATTCAACTGTTGAATCATCAGCTTAGGACGCCCTTACGTTTCCCAGGGTCACCAAGCTGGCCCGTGTACCGAGCGTGATACGTAGATAATACGTGTTTATATACATACATATATACTCGTGTATGTGCACATGGGTGTATATGTAAGTAACGTAGGAAGGCGCCACGCCCGCCCCACCACGAACCCTCGGTTTCCCAGGGGGTGCGGAGGAGCTCGGTAGAGAGGGTGCACACTCGGCGCAGTCGCTCGCGCTCGTTTTATGCAACCAGTCTTGCTTCGGAGCGGGCGACTCTCGTCCCCGGCCCTTCATAGGGAGGCGTGCTGCTGGTGAATTCTCACCGCGGTGACAAATCCACACATACACACAGACACACATAGCCACACGTACTCACAAGAACACCAAACACACTCCCGCACCCCCACCCCTTGCGTACACGAGAAAACACACAGGGGAAAATAGGAAGTGTGTGTCAAACGCGGTTATTCGCGGGGTGACAGGCAAGAGGGTGGCCAGGTTGGTGGAGGTGCGGGCCAAGAAGAAGATAAGGTATATCAGTGTGTTCGGTGATCCAACCTCGGGGAAGTGCCGGCAATCACAACAGTGTGCCCTTCGTGGCTGAGGGACAAGTGGAGAGATCTTAGTGGGAATGCAATTGGGGTATAGGCATCGAACGACCAAACGTCAAAGAGTTTGATAGCTCTTCGGCTATAAAACGTTTGATAGAGATATACGTTTGCTGCTATTGGCGTGGGACTGCTCGAGATCACGTTGCTTCGTGTCCTTTCCAAAGTGCGTGTTCCTCTCAGTCCTAGCTGTCCTTTTACCCGGCAGGTCCCGAGTGAATTTAGAGTGTCCGGTGTTCGTCGTGTTGCGCGTAGTTTGATACGTGTAGCCGGCGCGTGCCGTCGATCAGCTCCTCCCACAACGATCCCGAGCTCCGCGTCAAGTTCTTCATCTGCCCAGTCCGCGAGTTCTATCCAGAGTAAGAGACGATGTCCGAGTAGTGATCGGGAGGATCGCACAGAGTCTCCTCTTCGTTTCGGGATCCGCTAGTGAAAGTTCCAAAAAGTACACGTTCGCGGTGAAATTAGGCCAGTGAAGAGAGTGATCGGTCGTTAGGAGTGTAGGCGTAATCGACGAAGCACCGGAGCGGTGACACATCGAACAAACCGAAGCAACACTCCACCCGCAGTGTTGACGGATGTACGGGGAATATCCGTCGCAGCAGCGTATACAACACGCGCATCGGACGTGAACAAACACACGACTCGACACACCGCTTGACCAATATAATAATCCACATTGTGGGCTTAGTCGATCCCCCGCCTGTCATCGTTCGTGTATTTTCGTTCGCGAAGGTTAACCTTCCGTCGCCCGAGACATCGGTGTCTCGGATCACGCCGCACGGTTTCTACGTTACCGTCGTCACGCGTAGCCTCGAAGCGCCACGAACGACGCTCGTACGTACTAAACTCGAGGAAAAGAGAAGGAAAAAGAAAGCGCCGCTGCCGCCGCCCGCGACCACTACACCACCACTACCACCACCACCACTACCACCACCACCACCACCACACTACCATCACCATCCCCGCTCAACGTTCGCGGGAGCGCGACTCTCGATAACACTATAGAGCCAACGCGGCGCACCTCGGGCACGCGAAAGATCCGCGGGAAAGAATCTCCACCACTTTCCAGCTACCGTTTCAGCGCGCCGGGGATATATCCAAACGGTTGTTTCGTACATACCTTCGAAACCGGTGTGTGTGTGTGTGTGTGTGTGCGTGCCTGAGTGTATGGTGTGTTGTTGTTGACGTAACGCGCCGAAGCTGTTCTCCTCTTTTTTTTCATCTCTCTCTCTCTCTCCGACTACTCTAACCTCGGGACACTCGGTTGTCGCGGAGGGGCGAGGGGGTCCTAGAGGGACTCCACTCGTCACACGCACACAACGCTCACACCATGGCGGACGACGAGGTTCTCTTCGACGATGTTTACGAGCTCTGCGAGATTATCGGCAAGTGAGTACGAACGCGCGCGCTGCACACGCGGCAAGACCGATTCCCCCACCTCTCCCTCCCCCTCCTTCACTCATCCAATCTTTACTCCCTCCACGATATACATCCTCGTGCGAACGCGAAGCCAAAGAATTCACGGAAAACCAACCGTCGGTGAGAAGTTTTTTTTTTCGTCACCGAAAGGAAAGACTGAGAAGAGGGAGAGCTATGTTTATTTCGCCCGTCGAGTTTGCACGAGTTCGCCGAACGACGAGGGAGCGGCGGAACCGTTAGAGCGAGCGTGGTGGGGTGGGATAGGAGACGGAAGAGATATAAGCCGCAGGCTGGTCAGTGTAGCGAAAGAGATCGGACTCGGGCTAGAAAGGGCAAGGGGCGGAGGGAGGGGGAGTGGAGGCAGAAAGGGAGAGAGTCCACGATTTCTGCGACTCGAGAAGTGTACGCGAAGCGACTTTCAAGAAGTTGGGCGGGGGGGGGGGGATCTCGGGAGTGGCGGAAGCGGAGTAGTGGGGTCGGGTGGCGCCTGCGCGAACCACGCTCGACTTTATGAGATACCGTGCGTGAGGATTGGGAGAGTATTGCCGAGCGGAGGAGTACTCGCGGAACTAAAAACCGCTGGATACTCAAAACAAAAGAAGACGAACGCTATATTCAACCTGCACGCGTATCCGTATTGAAGTTTTTGTTCCGTATATCTGAAGATATTTCCTACCGCGGATTACGAATTTTGAGAATTTCTAAAAACCATTTTTTGGTCTCCGTGATTTTCTTGATTCTTCGAATTTTTTGCTTTTACCCAAACAACCCCAAACAAAATGTTTTAAGCCAGCGGTTCCCGAATTCTTTTGGCTACGGAACCCTTTTGGCTACGTAAGGGCTCCGCGGAACACCTTTTGGGAACCGCTGGCGTAAACAATTCGGTGCGCGCGAACAACGTTGGTCACGAAACGTGTGATAAGATTTTTTACGGAACCCTTGCAGCCTTGCCACGGAACCCCAGGGTTCCGCAGACCACCTTTCGGGAACCGCTGTTTTAAGCACCTTTATGATTATCACGTTACGTCTAAGTAACGATTCGTAGACAATCACGATTTCACGTATTTCCGATGGAAAAACTTTGAAAACCGCTAATTAATGTGCTCTTGGTTGAAGCATTGAAAGAATATTATACGTGTTTTTTTATTAAAAAAAAAATTGTTTCGAGCAATCTTTATAGTTTTAGTTAAACCTAGGGAAAATAGAAAAGTACTGACTTCCATGTTTATAAATTATTACAATTGATAATTTGTACAATTTATAGTTTTAGATAAAAATAGAAAAGTACCGAATTTCATATTTAGAAATGATTACTTTCGTAAGTAAATTTTATCATTATGATCATTGCTATTGTCATTATCATCATCATTATTATCATTTCCATCATCGATGTTTTTATTGTTATTATTATCATTGCTATAACTATAAATGATAAAGCAAATGCAATTATTTTTAAATAATAAACAAGTTTCTCGAGTCAAGTAGTGATTCGAAAAAATGCTTTTTCCTTTAAAAACCGATTATCAACGAAAATTTGTGGAACGTCACTGTTTTGGGTGGGTCAGTGGAGGCATGCATGTGCTTCCGGTTTGTGTGTCGGCTAAAAGGGGACCTGCGCGACCACGCGGTTGGCCCCTTGCCAAATACTTTATTACCATCCCTCGAGCTACGTCAACCTTGCTGTAGCGTTGAATGTATTGAGAGTATAAGGGTACCACTCGGCGCATCGTCGTCGTCGACGTCGTTGTTACTATGAATATACGATGAATCTCACGTTTTTCCTAGTTTTTTTTATCACCCTTATTTTTTTCTTTTTCGTTGACCCAATAACGCATCATCGGTGGGTAATCGATCGATCTGTCAGACTCGATTGCTCGAAAAAAAAAGTCAACGACAGATATTCATGAACGAAAAGTGGCTGGTCTAGTATTGTTGGATTGAAATTCTCGAAGTTTGTTTGGGTTTGTTTGGGTGCAAAGAAATTATTGAATTATTGATTAATTAAACCCAAACAAACCCATTATTACATTAGCCACTGCCCCATGATGAAAAATATCAAACAAAAAGAATAATTTCAATTTTTTTGTAAATAATTATATATATTACGTAATTAACTTAGAATTTTCGTCAATAATTATATATATTACGTAAATCATTTTGAATTTTTTTATTAATTATCTTCAAGCACTTAATTAATTAAATAAATCTATAAAACGCCAAACAAACCGAAACGATTGAATTAAATTGAATTTTCAGAAAAATTTGCAATGAGATTCGAGAGAAAGTGGATTTTCTTGACTAATTGGAAAAGGCAATGAATTTTCATGAGCATCGTCGAAACTGGTTAACCCGAGTATCGTCGGTATGTCCTCTCGCGATTCCGTCCACTTCTCGCGTTACAAACGCCTCGGTTTTCGAGCTCGGGTTCGAATTGAGACATTGAAATGGCCATCAGCCTCCGGAATTCCAAGCTTAATCTGCTCAAGTGATCCTGAATAGACGACTTTATTTATCGCTCGAATCAGATTCAACGGCTTCACGATGCAACGCTCGATCGTTCTTCAAATCTATTCTCGATGGATAAACGACGTTGAGTGAATAATCGGAGTTTAAAATTCTAAAGAGAAAATAAAAAATCGTCATCTGTCAAAAAATAAAAATTTGACATTTTATCTGATCGATTTTTCCTGGGTGGACTCGTTGTTTGGATTTGTTTGGGTTTCTAACTTCTAATGTTTCCAACTTCGAAAAATCTCTTAGATATTCTATTTCCAGTTCTGCATAATTATACGAAAAAATATAGTGCCCATTTGAATATGAGATTTTCCACCAAAAGATATTTTTCCTTAAAAATCATTAATTCATTATCAGATAAAAAATAATTCCCAAGCAATTTCAAGATCCCAAAAAAATGTCCCCCATCCTTAACGTTTCTCCACAACCCAAACAGACCCAAACATTCCCAAACAAACTTACACCACAAATATTGATAAAAAAATCGTAAATTTATTAGATATACATTCATCACGTTTCAAAAATTGTCTAAATCTGACAAATAAAAAAAAATAAAATAAAAATGTTATTTTCATTGCACTTCTACAATGAAAACTTCAATCTCATTTTCCCAGTCTCAAAAGTTCGTCGGTACGTTGCTAAAGTTTTCTCTTTTTTTTCGGTTCATTTTTAACCCTCCTTTCGCGAGCTTTCACGGTTTTTTGCAATTTCGTGCCTTTCATCTCCCAAACTTCTCTCCATTTCCAGTTCTTCAGTCCTACCCTACACCCCCCTCTCCTCGGCAAGTGTGGAGAACTGGCCACAGTTGCGAGTTCATTACCCTCGGCATTTTCCTCGATGTATTTTTGAAGCCCACACAATCAGGTGCAGCACGTTCGTACCAAGTCTTTTCGTCTCTTCGTTCAAGTATTTCTCTCGACCTCGACGATTTTTAATTTCTTTTTTTTTTTACTTTTCAACTCAGGCGAGCAAGCGAGTCGTTTGAGCGACGATGAATAGGGTTAAGAGTCGTAGTACCTAGGGAATGTCGCGACTCTGATTTCATTCTGGTTGAACGTACAATTTCTAGATGGTACAAATCCATGTTAGACGAGAGGCTGGGAGGAGCCGAGATACTTCAAGCCGCCGAGTAGGTACGGTCCCGATGTTCGCAATCTTGTTCGGTTGTATCCGACCCCGGGAAATCCCAAATCCAAGGAAAATCGTATTTGCCTTCGGGAAATTGCACGTCGCCTGGCACAACGTTTTCGTTTTGTTTTTTATTTTGTTTTTTTTTTCGTCACGACGAAAGTACGTGATTCTCATTGCTTTTCCTTTTTTTCCGCTAGCAGTCTCGAACTGAAAATTGGAATTTACGTTTTTTTTGGGCGGGCTTTTGTAGGTTCTTTTTCGATACCCTAGATTCCTGTTCGATCCCCTAGATTCCGCTGGAATCACCTAAATTCATCAGCAATCCCCTACATTCTTCTGGAATCACCAAAATTCGTCAGGAGCTCTCTAGATTTCTTTCACATCGCCTATATTCATTCGGAACGCCCTAGATACCTTCGGAATCACCTAAATTCATCTGGAGATCCCCAGGATTTCCCTGGAATACCAATTTCCTTTTTCCGAGGAATATCAACGTGTTCCCCAAAACAAAAGGGAACAAAAACGAAAGCTGGTGCATAATGCATGTCCCATCGTTGTTACGGTCCCGTTGAAACTGGCCGAGCCGTCGTCACCTCGAACGAGAACGAATTGATTCGAACCGGATCGCATATGTGTCGAGGATATAAATATTTACGAAACTATCGAAAACGATCGAGGTTCGTGGTGGTGGCGCCTAGAAACGATTGAACTACCACACGGTGATGGCGAAAGAAAAAAAAGCGTGGGTTGGGCACTAGAATTTATCGGGATCGAAAAACGCGAGAGTTTGGGAATTTGGGTATCGCGCATATTTATTCAGATCACTCGATAGCGGCGGAAAACTCCTGGGTACCATCATTCTACTCTCTATTCAGACTCTCCATTCTCCATTCAATGAATGTTCCTGTATCGAACGCTATTTCATCGAAAACACGATACGGAATAAAGATATACTTGTTTTTATATACAGGGTGTCCCACGACCGAATCAACAAAACATTCTAGAAACGTTTTTTGCGTTTTCCCACTCTAATTTTGTTCTTTCGGCAAAAAAACGGGCCAATTCGTAATCAGCAGAAAATTTCCGATTAAATAGACTCTTTTAATAGTTTTCAAACGGAAAAAAAATTTTTCGACTTCCCCGGCCACTTTTACGGAATCTCAAAAATCACGAAATTTCAAAAGGTCGTAGGGTGCGCTTCTTATATGCTATGCAGATTTATTCGGTGGGTTCGGAAAAGCTTTTTGCCTGACTTAAATAATGGCGTTGGAATCATATCGATATCTCTCATAGTTTTCCCGGAAAGTCCGCTTGAAAAATCGGAAAAAAAGAGGCAAAGGGGTATGTATGGAAAAATTGGCAAAAACCGATGGTCCAACTTTGAAATTCTGCCAAAAATCGAAAAATCATCGGATTTTGAAGATTAAAAAAGGATTTTGAAGAGAAAATCATAACGAAGAGATTGAGCACAGAGTGGAGTGCCAAATCCTAAAGGAAAAAAAGTTATCGATGATTTAGTG
>JAPYZJ010006194.1:0-13644 GCA_030522765.1 Ophioninae sp. B BG-2022a | reverse complement strand
AAATTTCGAAGAAAAATCTCGACCGCTACCGGGATTTGAACCCGGGACCTCCCGATCCGCTGGCCGCGCCTTAGCCCGCACTGCCAACGGATCAGTTTAATATTGATATATATAAAATATTATAAATATAATATATATATATAAATGTTTATATATATGCTATAAATAATAAGTAAAATAATATAAAAAAGTTAATAATATAAAAGTATTAACGCAACTCACTATTCGTTGTTCAAACTAATATTTCGTAGATCTATCCATAGCCTCAATTACAGGCGCAACTTTTTTGCATAGAGAATACGAAAACGTTTAAGACACTTGTACGAGTGTCTTAAACGTTTTCGCAAAGCCTTTTATACGTATGCAATAATGTCTATCGCAAAGCGCATCGTTAATCGTCGATCATCATCGATCGTTAATCTCGGTTGGCATCAAATTAATTTTCGTTTCATTCCACCTGGGAAGGTATCCTTCACTCTTCTTTTGTAGCGCGACTTTCTCTCGGAGCCTTCTTTTCCTTTCGTTGCAAGGCCGACCCCCCCCCCCCCCCCTCTGCCGATAATCAACAAACAGTTTGGCCACGACGGCAGACGTCCGTAGGGATATTTATCGGTGATACTAGCGTGGCCTGGATGAAAATAGAGCCAACCACCAGACGAGAATAGGCCCTGAAACTATGCGCTCTTTCCCGAGCACCGTGCCACACGAGAGGGGAATGGAGAAGTCAAAAGTTGTATTTTGTTTCGCTATTTTTGTCAGCCATTAATCGAAAATAGCGATTCCAAGACAGTTTTTATAAACATCTAAAAAAAAAAAAAATTCAATGCCTCCAAAATACAACATTTTGCTCCTTACGCTAAACATTCCAAACCTCGTTGCTTTTAAGTTACATCGCGCGATCCCGGTTTCCCGGGAACGTGCATTTCTTAAGAAAAACCTGATAGCGCGGCGGACAAACATTGCCTTTTTTTCATAAATAAACCTAAAGCTAGTGGTGCCTTTTTCAAAGATCCTGCCCCTAAATGGCGAGACTACTACTTTTTAGAGTTCAGCCCAGTTTTGCAAAGTTGCAAAATCGCGGAAAACCGGCGTTTTTACAATAGCATAGGGGAAGTATGTACAAAATTACATATATTGGTAAAACGACACACCAGCTGTTTTTCAAATCGGGGGGCTTTTATCGTTATATTAGCACTCTTAGGGAATGCCTTAATTGTCTATTAATAAACTGTAAAAATACTGTCATTGTAAAAACATCCATTTTTTCTCAGTCATTCTCGACAGATTTTACGCCGTTATGAGTTTTATTTCGGTGCAACGAGTAATCGGAGTTTTGGTAGGTAATTTTCTTTTAAACTGTATTGTTACATATTATTTCTATTCCTTAACATTTTGCCTTGAGTATCCTGTTTTATTTGGGATGACATTTTTTGGTGATCTAATTTTGGACTTTTAGAAATGTAAAGCCCCATTAGGACAAAATGACACAGATTTGCTATGGACAAAACGACATATGGATATTCAGTGAAGAAAAAGGGTGCTTTCATAAATCCACCTAAATATATGTAAGGGCAGGTTACAAAGAATCTATTTTATTCTCATAGTGACGAAATACCGTTTGAGACCAAGATTTTTAATGAAATTTATGATTTGGCGTGCATTTATTTTAATAATCTCTTTTTGTCCTCAAAACCTGAAGAAAAATGGATACGATGCATTAATTATTTTCTTTGGGCTGAAGCAGAGTGTGCAGATTTGCCAAAAATAACAGAAAGTTGATTTGTGCCAAATTCATACATTTATGGTATGTACTACTAGACTATGACATTTTGTCCGTATAGTATGGACAAAATGGTTTTTCACCGATCTCTATTCAAGACCACTTTTTTTTTAATTACGTGTTATAATTGTCGATTTTGCTTGTTTATTATATAGTTCAATAATTAAGGTTTGTGCTGATAGAATGCCACGGTTCTGGATGTAGAAATAAAGAAATTATGAAAGAAATAGAAAACAGTATGTTGTTTTGTACGTCCTCTACAAGTTACAAAAACAAAAAACTCGTAAATAAAAGTAGTAGAGCTAAGCTGGCTTTGTCCTCATCGACACACCATTTGGTGAATTAGTTAACGATTTTTTTCCGCCGACATGTTCGATTTTTAGTACGGATACACCAATTACGGGCTGCCTGATACTTTTGGCCGAGACTGTACACATACTGCGCCACACACGACTTATTTAAATTTACTGCTAGAACACAGTTGAGTTTCTAATTTCTCTGCTAGCGTCGCCTGCGATGGTATTCCCCATATATCCATAAGGGGTCGCCAAGCGCACGCGAGGTTATGCGAACGCGGTATCCTAGAGTGCTTCCCGCAAATCATTTTTCTCGTGTCAGGCTCTCGCTTACATCTTCCTCAAAGTTCGCGTGTCTCGGGAGCTTTGATGCGGAAAAACGTCTCGTTGTGTAGGTCACGGACACTAAGAGACAGAAACGACGGAGGTCTGCGCGGTGCTGGGAGTAACCGAGGGTGAAAAAAATAATAATAATCGTGCAGGTGAGCGAGGAGGCACACCCCATCGAGGGAACTAAACTACCCGTGCATAAATGGCCGTTCGAGCACTTGTGTTAGTATACCAGCTCACTATGACCTGATTTCTCATCTAGGGGACATACATTTTGCGTATACCGGTGTGTGCGTTCTCATATAAGTTGACACATGTTGAATCAGAACCTTCCATTGAAGCATAACGTTAGCGGTGTGCTGTTATGTATTATCATACGCAGTATTATATTAAGCATCATATGGTAATAAGTAAGATATGTTATTACGCTGCTTATAATAGCAAATTGTTGCGTCCGCTCCTCATTAAGTTCAGACTAAAATAAAGCTGACAGGGTAGAACTTGTGTTGTCACGTATTGTTGTCTGAACCTACTCCAATTCTATTTAATCGGTGAAGATCGTCAAAATGGCGTCAGTTGTTTTGCAGCTAGCAACTAGTGCTGTTTATGAAAATTGTATGTTTTTCTTGAAAATATACTATTTCAAGAGTAACATAACGTAGGTTTTTTTGCCGTATTGTAAAAATTAAAATGTATATGAATTTTTTAATGAAAATTGGGGTTTTTTGGTCTTTTTTCTGATTGTTTTTTCGCCGTATTAAAATTCAAAAACGAAAGAAAAAACGATTGTATTACGTGAAAAAAGTATGAAATAGAATAATCGTGTAAGATTTGCGTCAATAAATTAAGTAGAACGCAAACAGCAACAAGTTTTCGGCGTGGGGTCTACTGTACCCCATGTGACCATTACGTAGCGTATAGGAGGTGTGACTATTACGGGTTAACCGAAGTAGTACTAAAAACACACACACTATTTTTTCTCGAAAAAAATCACTCCATGCTCATTGTTGGATGATCAATGCAGTGGCGCTTCACTATTTTCTCCTCCACGAATATCCGGTTTGAACGCGTGAAAAATTATAACTCGTCGATTATTCTCTGCCGAAATTAACGAAACCAATCGCGACGATAGAAAAGCTCGGGAGCAATTGTGTCTCAATGTATCGAAGAGTTCACTTCAGGTTTAAATACTTAAATGGCGCTTTTTTCTGATTGTAAAATGGTATGGCTGATTGCTCGTATTCCCGAACAATTATGCATACATAAATATGTAAAACGTCGATGGAGAATCGATTTTTTTTCAACTCTCACCCCCTTGAACACTTATCGGGTCGAAATATTCGAAGTGTTGTTTAATAACCCGGCGAATCCTCTTTTATTCAACTTGAAACACGATCGTTCCGTTTCGGAAACATATTGGGATTCTGAACAAGCGATGTAACCGTTTTGTGAAAATATATATCATAATTCGTGAAACGAGCATGCAATTATGCACTTTCAAAGAAAATCAATCGTAAGGATCCTGCGTAAGAAAAAAGGGAGACTTTTTAACATCGTATCCTTTTAATCTGTCATACTTTCTCTATAAGCTTCAAAAATTCGAACGGTTTTCGACCACTTTTCTATTTTATTATCTTTTATTTTTAATCTTTTAATATTTGCAATCAATACTTGCAAAAGTAATTGTCGATTTCGTTTGGTGAAGGGTCATTTGATTAGTAAATCTTATCTAATGAAAATCAGCTTTAATCCAATATTAAGAATTATGCAAGAAGCGAATTAACAATCTAACGTGCCGTACACCTTTTTATGGCGTTACACGTTTGTTGTGTTTTGCTTTTCATAGATCGTTCAAATGAACGATTGCATCGTTCAAATCAAAATGTTATTATATTTTTCTTTATTTTTTATCACATTTTTGTAAGTCGGTTTTTTTTTAATGCGTGGATAAGAATTTTTGTATTTTGCGGCGAGTGTTTCCGAAAAGTAGACCTACCCAAACAAACCCAAACCCAAACAAACTCGTGTGCATCATTATTGTATTCTAAATCAGCGTAAAACAAAAAAAAAAAGATTCGTCACATGCCAACATGCATCATAGACACCATCAATTTTGTTTTTTTTTGTTTTCTTTGGAATACAGCGATTCTCAATGAACCTGCTAGTGTTCCATAACTGGATTGTGACTTACGGAACACGGTGCATTTCATAGCACCATTTCACGTTAGCACCTCTGATGGACTTTCGTGTGAACGTGGAATAATTATTGTTATTATTTTTATTTGACCGCGGTAATAACGAGGAAGATTTGCAGCGTGGTCGAACTTTCACTACTCGATCTTCCGTGCTCAGGGGCTCGCGAGAGGTTCAGGGACCAAGATTACGATCAATAGAACGATTGCACGACAATCGTGTGAAAGAGACAATAGAACGAAGCAATTGAGATATCGGAGTTTCAATAGTGACCTGATGAACGAAAATAAAAAAAAAACTGCTCAAGGAGAATCGAGAGAAATGGGACAATATCGGTATTACCTGTGGTTGCCACGGGAGGATTTTCTTTCACTCGATCGCCTGGAAGATTCGACACTCAAGGTGCTCCAGTGTTGAACGAGCAAAAATAGTAAGAAAAAAAGCAATAAGGTTAATCGCGTTGTACGTTAACGGTTATTGGATCTATTATATCGGTCGACTCTTGAGCTTCTCCCTTCTCGGGAGAATAAAAACCGTCCCCCGACGCCTTGAGGATGAAATTATTTGTCCGATCATCGCGATGGCCTGCTATTATAACGACCTATGGTACCTACCTGATCCACGTAAAGCTCAGTGCCTAATAAAGCCCACGTTTTCAATATCCAAAACTACAAAGTCAAACGGATTGAGCTCTCATCGTCGAGTGTCTAACTTTGAATGGTCGCAATTGCCATAGCAACCGCCGCGTTGTGGCGAACCCAAACAAATTTGCAGTCGATAGAAAGCAGCGTGTGCGATCGCGCGTAGACGTTTCTTAAATTTCGACATACAAAAACTTTCGAAAACAAAAAAAGTTTACAATATTACTGAGTTAATTTTTATTATAATTATATGTAGTGGTTTGACAGCACTACACATGTCATTATCAAAATTTAAGTTAAAAATTGAAGATTATATATTTTTTTTTGTACGAAGTTACAACGGATATGGCCTTATTCGGAACAGTGGTCTGAATGAGTTCCAGAAGAGGCTTTTTAAAAAAAAGCTCATTGTTGATAGTGTTGATAGTTAACCTAAACAAACCCAAACTCATATGTTGATTATTGAATAAATGATCAAATAAACATTTGTATTTTATTTCAACATTTATAGTTTTTTTTGTACTTAAAAACAAATAAGGCGGGCCTTACATGGGTCAGGTACCTTTTCTTTGATGTCCTACCGTTCTTGATACCCCCTCTTTCTTTCACTCTTCGCTCCCTTTTCACACACCCACTGTGCTTAATTTCGTATTTTACGTAACGTCCTGACGACGCGTCAAAATCGTCTTTCGACCGTTTACTTTCACAATTTCATCAATCCAAATTTGAAAATGTTTTATCGGATGTATTTTTTTTTTATCGAAACGCCCTCCGCGCATTGCAACTGTTCGGTTCTGATAATTTGCAGCGCAGTTCTCTTGACTGTTCTGAAGGTGAGAAAGAAAATCCAGAAATGTTACTTATTCTTTTGATAAATTTGCTCGATTTGAAAAAAAAAGTTGAGTCCTTAAGAATATTGCATTCAGCCCAAATAAAACATGTAGGCGAATTCACCGTGACGTGATTTACCGTGATTCACATTGATGGAGATGGGGTAGGAAACCCGAACTTCGATTCACCAGATGGCTCAAAATTCCGAATTTTAATAGTCCGAAACTAAAAATTTCGTAAAGGTTTATGGAATTTTTTTGGGTTTGTTTGGGTTCGTTAGTTTGATTTTAAACCGTTGATTTTAAACTAACCCAAACAAACTAAAAAATGTACGAAATCTGTAGTTTCGGTAAATTCAAATTCGGAATTTTGAGCCTTCTGGTCAATCGAAGTTCGGGTTTCCTACCCCACCCCGCAGATCCTTATAAAGAGAATGAACGAAACGTTTTTAGGACTTGAACGAATGTATTTCTAGAAAAATGTAACTCTGCCAAAAAATCAATGTCGGATGACGGAGAAATTGAATTTCCATGTCGTGCCGGTTAATTCTCGTCTAGTTGGTGGTTGAGCCAATTCTTTAATGGGTAATCGCCCACGCGTAACAAATTTCCGTAATAGGTTTACTGAGCGTGGTACAGTTTGACTGAATTCCCGATGGACAACAGGCGAAGCGTGGTATGAAAGTAAACAAGATGAAATCGAAAATACTCGCATGGGTATCCCAAGGGATGATGGTAAAAGATTGCATCTTTATCTACGTCCATTTGATTCACGATTTTTCGTGTTACTTTGGTAACCATGTCCCCAACATATGTTGATTTTATCAGCCATTTTGCGTATTTCGTTTGTTATTGATAGATATAAAGGTTATACGTGTTTTGGTGCTTAGCGATTGTTTTGCTATCGAAAACGATAATGCACCTGCTGATACGTCGTTGCTTGTTCGTGAGTGTTTTGACGAGAAACAACACCGTAGTTATGCCTTAGCCATCGTTTTCACGGGACTTGGTCCCCTGCGACGTTTTTTCTGTTCCCAAAACTGAAAAGAGCTTTGAGAGAATGGAGATTTGCCACGATTGTAGTACATCTAGGGGGGATTACTTTAAAGGGGACAAATTACACCGGTCAACAAAAGAAAAGAAAATTTTTGCGCATGGGCTTTACTTAATATATTCTGATTATATAAGCACATATATAAAAAAAAAATGTGATTACAAATCGAAAATATTTGCTTTTTAAGAACTTAAAGCGATTTGACCATTTTTTATTTTCGCGCCTAATGAATTTCGGTCTTTGCACGCTATTGGTGTAGAAAGAGATGTAAGAGATGTAAGAGATGTAAAGAGATGTAAACCGTAGAGCTGAAAATTATGACGAGCTGATAACTGACATGTTTACGAATTTTTCCATCATCGGGTGTAGAATGTCTCTAAAGATGCATATGTTACATTCTCATTTGGATACATTTAAAGATAATATGGGAGCTTATTCCGCAGAACAAGGGGAACGCTTCCATCAAGATATAATGGAATTTGAGAGACGTTACCAAGGCCAGTATACTGAAAGCATGATGGGAGACTACATTTGGGGGTTAATAAGAGAAACTTCTACTGAACATGACAGGAAAAGTAAAACTGTTCATTTTTTAACATTTTAACTCTATTTTAAAAGTTCTATTGTTAAAAAAATCATAAATGGACGTTCGGTATCTTTTAATAAATCATCTCTATGTCAATTTTTTATGTATTTTCATTGATTTTATTTTCCCCCTTTTTTACTCATAAAAGCAAATTCAGAACCATTGTTTGTACTTATTTTTATTTCTAGATATAAAAGTAATACAAATTAATACGTACAACCCGTGCGCAACAAATGCTGTAGACCGGTGTTATATATTGATGAATAAATCCATATTTTCCGATAACAATAAAAACGTCACCTTATTTTTTGTACAAACATCGTACACGTACAGTAGTATTGTGCGAATTAATATGAACACAAATGAAAAATGCGAAAAAATTATCAATACTCTTTGTTAAGAAAGAAAAAAAGTAACAATCACCAATTTTTAAGTCGGAGTGTGTCCTCCCTTATTTTTGATAATTTGTTGCAGACGATTAGGCATTGAATCGACAAGTTTTTTACAATGTTAGTAAATTGTAAAAGTAGTAATTACTACGTATTCACATTAATTCGCACAGTACTGTACACACAAATTCGAAATGAGTTAGACGCGTGCAGCATAACTCACCTGTTTTGCATTTTTTATCCACTCTTTTGTGCGCGTCTCGTTGGTTTATACGCGTTGTGTCGTCACGCTGGCGAGCTCTGTGAAAACAAAGCGACCCGGGGAACAAAAGGAGACGAATAGATAAGATGCCACTACGAGTCATGGTCGTGTCTCGCACTCTTCTTCTTTCCGGACTCTTTGGTAAACGTAAGAAGTTCACAGCGGAAGACATATCCGTGTCTATAAAAGTTGATGAACGAGAACAACTGATAGAAATGAAAGGAGGAGGGAGGGCTTGAGTTCGAGGGTACCAAATTTGATATACATACAGGGTGTCCCAGAACTCAACGTCAAGCCGAAACGGGGTGACAGGATTGATTGTAACCATTATCAGAAAAATCAGAAAAAAAATCTATCCCATGCAGTTTGAAAATTATGGGCATTTAAGAAAAACCTAGAAATTCGGTCAAACTGTAACCATTTTTCGCTTATTGTGGTTAATTTTTATTATTTTTGTTCATTTAAACTTTGGAACCGTAACCCTAATTCTAGAACCATTTCTAGAACCAGGGTCAAAAATAAATTCATAGTTTAACAAATAGTCTTGCTTCTAGAAAACTTCGGGCAATTGTGTCATTATTTTTGACTGTGGTTCTAGAAATGTTATTTAGCGTTACGGTTCCAAAATTTAAATGAACAAAAATAATAAAAGTTAACCACAATAACCGAAAAATGGTTACAGTTTGACCAAATTTCTAGGTTTTTCTTAAATGCCCATAATTTCGAAACTGCATGGGATATATTTTTTTTCGGATTTTTCGCATGATGGTTACTCAATCCTATCACCCCGGGTCGGCTTGACGTTGAGTTCTGGGACACCCTGTATATATAGGGTTTATAACTATTAGCACCTTGGATATTGTCGAAATTATAAGGTTCACAAAAATATTTGCCGATATAACCCTTCACCTGCAAAGAGCCTATTACCGCTATCGGATGGCCCCTCTGTAATTCACAATTTTTGCAATTTGAACAAATTGCAACTGTGCAATTTCATTTCAGCAAATATTTCTGTGAACCTTATAGTTTTAAAGATATCCAAGGTGCTAATAGTTATTAATCCATTCTCCAGCGGAGTTCTCTCGACTGTTCCGAAGGTTAGAAAGAAAATTCAGAAATGTAACCTATTCTTTCGCTCAATTTGCTCGATTTAAAAAAAGAAGCTAAGTCCTTAAGAATATTGCGTTCTGCCCAAATAAAACATGTAGGCGAATTCACCGCGATGTGATTCACCGTGCTCCACATTGATGAAGTTTCTAATGTTGGAACGCAACCGCTTTTTTTCATTCAATCGATGACTCATCGTCGTTATATTTTGGCACATCCCTGTAAAGAGGAACAACGAAAAATTTGTAGGACTGGAACGAATGTTTTTGTAGGCAAATGTAACTCTGCCAAAAAAAAAACAATGTCGGATGACGGAGGTCCTTATGTAAGAGGAATCGCAGATTTTGTTCGATCATTATCATTGCTGTGATAAGAATCGCAATGCAAGATGTATACCTTGACCTACGAATCACATGGGTAAAGATACGAGGGGTGATCCAAAAGTAATGATAATCGGTTACTTCAAGTCCGCATAGAAATGAAAATAAAAAAAATTTCGCTTGCTTATATACTCACTACTTCAGCCTGAAAAAATCATATAAATAGGTCACGATTTGCGTTAGATACCCTTATTTGAATACGAGCTGTCGAAGAGATAACAACAACATCGAGCCGCAGTTGCGATGGCTGCCATTCAAGAAACGGGACTAGAATTGCTCGAACACCCTCCCTATTTGCCAGATCTGGCTCTTAGTGACTTCTACCTCTTTCCTCGGCTCAAGGAACACCCCATGTTGAGGCGTTTTGGGAGGGTCAAGACAAAGAATTTTTTTCAAAGGGAATCCTGGGTTTAGAAAAAAGATGGACTAAATGTATTGATTTGTTAGGAGATTATGTGGAAAAATAAATTATTATTTTAACTTCATTTACCGTGTTTTATTTTCATTATCATTACTTTTGAATCACCCCTCGTAATGTGCACTCTGAGAAGCGAAAAAAAAGTTAACACGCGGTTTTGGTAAATTCTCGTGGTACGCTGAGTTGGTCCGGGCAATTTCCTGGATGGATGACCGCTTACGCATGCACCGGTTGCCATGAAAAAAAATTACTGAACGCTTCGCTGAGTTACCAAAGGAGAAGTGGTAAAGTGTGAAACGGAGGTAAGTTAAATGAGATTGAAAATACTCCGCAGAGCATTACCAAGGAGAATGAAAAAAAGAAAGATTGCAACTTTCTCTTAAAAATGAAAAGGCTGGAAATGGGAAGAAGCAGTGAGCTGGCGGGATAAAGAGAAATACGCAGATACGAGAGTTATATCGCAGGCCATTGGAGCTTCCGCTACGAGCACATCATTCGCTTCGCGCACGAGAAATTTCATTTTGCTCTCTTCAAGCCCTCGTACAAAGGGTGAGAAGAAAATCCGTAATACCGATGTTGGAGCGCGAACAGAGAAATGAAAAGGGCATGATTTTCGTTCTGTACGGGGTCGCCGGTCGGTTTCCGGTGCTTCGACCCTTCCCCTCCTGACTTCTCCTCTGCCCGTCGTTCCCCGTCCTCGCTCCTCGACAAAAGTGTTGCACTTCCGGTTATAGGCAGATCAGGGGGCGGCGCCTCACCGCGTACGCCACCAGCCCAATCATCCCCGCACTCCCGCCATGTCCTATTCCCCGGGAAGATGGGGGTGGGTTGCGGAGGAATATCGATCGGCGCATTGCTCCGAGCTACCGCAAATCTTCAACCTGCCTCAAGAGGGAACGGTACCCCTTCCCTCGTTCGCCGATCGACATGATAGTTTCTCACGAATTTCCTAAACGACTCTTCAGAATTTCATGAAATTTGACTAGGCAATGTCAAATTGATAGACGAACAGCTGTCTTCTACCCAAATTTATCAAATCGTTATGGAAATGCGGTAAAATAAAAAGTTTGGTTAGGATCACGACTTGGAGGAGTGAAGAGCCGCGTAGCCATATTCAAAACCCACATTTTGGGACCTCATCCATTTGATTCTGTTACATATTTTAGGAAATCTATGGGAAACCATAACTTGTAGGTATTTGTTTACGATTTCGAAAAAATATCGTCCGACATTTGTGGCTTTTAGTTCCGGCGAATGCCGGAGCGCTGTACATTTCGAAATTTCCAGTGTGCACGGATGTTCGTATATACTCATACACGAAACCCATCGAGGCTTCCCGGATGCTAGCGACAATATTGCCTCGCGGTAGATAGCAGTAGCTCGCGCTAATTTGGTTTTACCGACGCGAGTCGAAGCTGCGTCGAAGTTTTTTCACGGGTGCGGCCCCTTCTTAAAAGTGTGTTTTTTCATTCTAACGAGCATGAACGCATAAAGTGAAAGAATTTTTGTTGATGTAGCATTCAATAACGCTGTTTAAAATAAACCTAGACAAACCTAATTTAACCCAATCGATAATGCGAAAAAGCATCGAAATGCAATCGAAGTGCAGTATGCCCGATAAAATTGTATTTTTTTTAGCAAAACTAATTCTCTACATTGTTTCATTTAACCCTACAATGGTAACCTTATTTTTTAACATATTATGGTAACCTGATGTGATAAATCACCCCGTTATTGAAAAATTCATATCTCCGGTGATATTTCACGAAGAGGCTTCAACTTCGACTTATTATTTTGGTTTTTCCTTTTTAATGCAGAATCACATAGAGCTACAGTGATTCCGCTTGAAGTAGGGAAAGTTACTAAAAAATGAGGTAAACGGTGAAAAACATGAAAAAATTGTGAAAATGACTTTTTTGTTCACTCGCCTGGGGTGGTTTTTTACCCCAGGTTATCGTTGTAGAGTTAATTTAATTTATAGTTGTTTTATTTACTTCATAATTTATTTCATTAAAATTGTTTTCGAAAATGTTTTTTTGTCAAAATGTTGCGATCGGATACCTTCGGCCCTCGGATAACTGGCGTTGTGTAGCTTGTAATCTGTGTATCGAGACTCAGTAGAGTTCGAGGGGCCATCAATTAAGGCCGCCGTGTACCCGCGAGTGTACACAGTCTGAGCCGTTCTTCGGGCTGCGAGTGCAAGTTGTTCGCCATAGCTATATATTACCGGCGCTGATGACCCCGTCGCTTTGGTGAAACTTTCAATTAAATGTTCAGGCTACCTTATGGAATAGGACACGATCGATTATCCTATTCTGTTTGCATCTATTATTCAAAAATTGTTGAAAAATTATTCCCAACCGATTTTCTCGATTGATTCGAGTTCTTCGCAATTAAAAACGACAAATAGCGAACTGCAAACGTTTTAAAGGCTCGGGTATCATTTTTAGTGAGCTGGTCGATCACTGGTTCAGGTTATTTTGAAAAATCGTAAAAATCGATTTGACTGAAAATTATTTATCGGTTTCCTCTCGAAAAGTCGATATCTATGGGAAACAGTATGACTACAAATAAAAATAAGTTTACTACCGTCAATTACAAATGATCTGGCATGAAAAACAACTTATGTAATTTAGCTATTTCCCTTAAGGGGGATTCCGATTTTTTAAATACCTTAATTTATTTTCCGAGCTATCACAAACAACATTAATTACAATGATAATTACAAATCTACACATGAAAGTAAAATTAACACACGAAGCCTATATTTACACACCGAGTGAGATGCAGCATTTACAATATCGCAGGAGAAAAAATGACAACAGCAAAAACAATGCAATTGAAACATGTTTATTTGTGAAATTACTGAAAAATATTTTCAAATCAACTTGAATATGACATAAAATTCAATTAACGTGATATTTTAATTCTCGACTTGCGTTCAGTTATGCGCAGTACGTTCGGGTTCTATTTACATCGTATATTTCTGAATATTTTTATACATCCGATCAAGATAAATATTCATGAGGTATATAATCTCGTAAAAATGAATACGAGTATGAAAATCTACGAAAAATTACCAATCTTACCTTACGGAAAATTCTAACTCACCTTATAATTATTTTTTATGATCATTCGAGCCGTACCTACTTTGGTTATATTTTTTTAAGGCGTCGTCTCACTTTAGGCGCCTCGAAAATAGGCTATTTTCACGATTTTTTTTTTATGAAGAATCGGAAGGTCCATTGTATAGAGCAGGCATCGCTGATTAACACGAGGTAAGGTTTTTCCATGATTTTTCTGCAACCAAAACTTTAAACGCGTTTATCTCAAAACAAGGTTTTTCGGTGCCTTGTTGATAAAATTTCGGAAACTATC
>JAPYZJ010006193.1:0-10336 GCA_030522765.1 Ophioninae sp. B BG-2022a | reverse complement strand
AAATAGGAGAAATGCATAAATAAGATTTTTACTGTAAAAGGGGTCCACTCACAAAACAACAAAAAAACGACAAAAAATTGTCGTTTTCAAAACTGGATGCCGGGTGTAGAAAAAATTGCAAAAATTTTTTTGATACGCTAAAATGTAGGTGAATCCTCCCCCTTCAAAATGCCGTTGGTCAAATTGGCATAGCCAAACTACCGGCGAAATGGCATAAAGAACAGTTCGGGCACTTTTTGCAACTTTTGTCCGGAAACTTTCCGACGGTAGTGTATATATTTCATGAAATCCTGAATAGACATTCTTCATAAATATTTTTTTATTATTTACCATGCATTTACTTACTTATAAAAGAATTATATAGTAAAAATAAATATAAATGTTGTGACAATGCGATGTGAAATTTTAATTCTTCGCTTTAATGTCATACTAAAGTTGAGCCTATATTGTGTAAATTTGTAAATAGGATTTGAAGTAGAAAACCTCTTAGAATATTTTATTTTATTTGATTTTTATAAAACGTGGTATGCCTTTAGTGGAGGGCCTGTCATGACTCACGTGTGCAACCTGGTACGAACACGCGTGGTGTATGACAATGATACGACACCAGCTTTTAAGCAACAAACGTGTATTGTTTATTTAGTTCTTTTGTATCGTGTAAAAAGTGACTACATTATTTACACAATTGCAACGTGTAACAAAAAATCATTTAATTTGAAAATCCAATAAAAATATTACTTCGAATATTTACAGTACATTTTTACAACTGACACTATAAATTATGCAATACCGAGTTGTTAAAGTTGGTTTCAAGTTTAAATTCACCTATACTTGTAAAAACATCATATTTGTCTATATTCCACGAGTCAGCCTTTTTTAAAAAAATTATTGCTCGCAAAGCTTCGTTATTTACGAATGAATAAAGGTCAAGCAATTATTCATCGGAGCAAATTATAATCAATTCGAGATTGATTTAATTTGATTGAATTGACGACAATGCTGCATTCATTTTGGTAGCTACAGTAAGACTGCAAGCAATGAAGCAATGTACTCCGCTATGGGACACGACAGAGTACAATGGTAAAAAGTTGTTAGGAGGGATGTCCTTTTCAACTTACAGGGAAAATGGCCAGGAGGTTTCGAGCTTCTGTGATGGACGCTTTTCATGCTTTCCACTGCTGCTACTGCCAGTGTGCCGATTGTTCTCACTTCCGTGACAACTGCAGCATCCCAGAGAAACAGAGAAAAAAAAACTAGTCAGCCCTTTTCTTTAATTGCATTTTTTATCTTCGTAAAGTAAAGTTCATACTTATTAATATACACACTCACGTTTATAATCGAGCACCAATATTTATGCACACTATGGTGTCTCTTGCAAAAACAGGTTCTTTTTAATTATAATACCCACCCCTTAATTACTATTATATTAAAAATAGAATATTAAATTAGGTACTATATTCAAATCTAAATTGAAATAAATATTGTTATTATTATGATATATCGGCTGAATGAAATAAGGATTTTTTTCTTTGGTGTTTGACTATCATCCTTGATTTACAAATGATTTACTAAACATGGAATTATTAGTTAAATTAATGTGAAAAAACCACGAAATATACGTTTATTTTTATCAAAATTATTACATCTTATTTAATAGGTTAATTTAAAAAAATATTTACTTTTAAGTTGTTTTTGTATAAACATTTAAGACCAGTCAAATTAGAACTTATGTATTAAAAATATTGACTTCGAGATATAAAAGACACCCTAATGCACACCTATTTTTGCTTGATTAATTTACATGCCAAATCACCTCAAAGATTAAAAACAATCAACCAATATGAACAAGGAACAGCAAACAACGGTCATATTCGTGCGAATGTGCCTTAATCAAGAAATCGAAAAGTAGTTTTTGACTCAACATTTCATATTTCGAAATAACATTATTCAAAAAAAGCTTATTAAATAAACGGAGCATAAAGGCAAAAACAGACTGCCAAAATCGGGGTCCAAGAAAAGATCAATGTATTTCGTTGCGATACTGTGCGAAGTATAAACTCATCTGAGAAACAATGTGCAAATGAAATTGATTTAATTCAATCTAAATTGCATTTTTTAATTTCATTAATTAATTGTCATTCAGCCATGAACATCCGCGATTTAACGGTTATTTTTTTTCATTCGACACGATGTCGATCACAAAATATTCATTAATCGAAATTCATATATTTCGTGTAATATAAAATAACACTAAAAATACGAGTTTCAATTTTCCATCGTTGGGATACTGGAAAAAATGATGCTTTTTTTCATTTTCAAATTATTGCAGCAGATATTAGATACAAAAGTGCTGAAAATAATTTGCCGGATTCTCATTCGGTTAGGTATTTTCACGAAATTTTCGAAGTATCATTTTGGATATTTTGCAAATATCATTTTGAATATTTCGCAAATAATGATAAGAATGGAAATGAGCAATTACAAATAAAATTCCCTGCTTTCCAATAATATAAACGTCAGCCCCATAAAAAACTGTTCGACTCCTCCGAATTATTTTTGTGATGAAAAAAAGGCATTTAAGGGGTGGCAGCACTTTTCCGAGTAAAACGTGTGACGAGCTGATTGTGCAGTTTTACCCATGAACAATCCAACGATATCCATGAAACAGAAGAAAGTTCTTTCGATGCAAAATCAAAGGGTAAACTACCCGAGGTCTCTTTTTTCTCTTTCTCGTGGATTCGAAAAAGGTGCTTTATATTAAACACCACGAGTACCACTTCAAAGAGCGAACGAAATGGACGTTCACATATTTCTGTATTTTTTTCCGGACAGCAAGCCTATAGGGCTTAAAAACGTTTCACATATTTTCGACAGTTTTCGATAAAAAGTTATCGATTTTAGAAAAATAATTTTTTTGGGAAAAATCCCGAATACGTAAATACAAATACCTGAACGGCTGACACAAAACGATGAATTCCCGAATACAGATTCAGTATCTGTATTCAGAGGTTGAAAGACATCGTTAATAAGCTCGGAAAAAATATTCAAAATTTTTTCTCAACTCGAAAAAAAAACTTTATCAAATAGCCGATCGTTTTTGTTTTTTTTTTTGAGACCTCATTTGTCGTGGTCACGAAGAGAATCACCATAATCATTTTTTAATAGCGATTACGTCAATGACCGTTAATTGATCGACGAGTCATCTGACCCTATTTCTCATCATTAGAGAAATGACGATTCATACGATATGAGTTGTTTTTTTTTTTGTCAAACAAACCCAAACATTAATTGTTGTTAAAACAGAAGATTTATTTCCTCTTTTTTTTCATGGTGCACTTTCGTATCTGTTGGAAAGTACAATATGCAGCGATAGTTATGGGGCTGTTATCAATATCATATATATATATCAATCCTATCTGAATGCATAGCAACCTAAAGAAAAACTCTTTACACCACAGTCATAATTCTTTTAAATCAATGTTTCGCAAGCCTCCGACGCGTTTACCCGCTTCTCTCAAGGTCCACACCTGTATCTCATTAATCAATAAATATTATCCTTCAATTTGGAGTTCTTGATCGATCGCTCATTCATTCAATATAAGCGCTTGCTCTAAGAGGGTCCATACACATTTACATTAAATACATTTTATGAAATATTTTTTATTTTTTACTTACATTTTTATATATTAATATTATTATATTATTTTATTTACATTTTTATTTTTGTATATTATGTATGCAAATTTATATGAAAACAATTTGATGAATTTATATGGATTGATCATCGTTGAACGTCGAATATTCTGGTCACACGTTTCGTGAATAATACATATGTATATTAAAAATTTACGACTGCAAAACTGCACACCCAAAGTTAGTACGAATATAATGAATAATCATATACATAATAAAAGCTATAAAAAATAATTGCACGAAAATGTCCAATATTGAAGTCCACGTACTAAATTATCATTCTCTTCAAGTCGAATGATCGTGAAAAAAATGAAGATCGTGTCGTGCAAATGGATCTTGTATCAATTAAAAATGGTCTTTTCCACCAGATCCTTAATAGAAATATCGATACACAACGATTTTTAATTCCATTTTTATTTCTACATAAACGTTGTTTTATTTACAGGTAGAATTTCTTTCTGATGATAAAACGTAGAAACATTTAGGTGATTTTTGCAGGTTTTATTCTACTTTAATTAGGGTGAATTTTATTTTTGTTTTTAGTAGGAATTCATTCTTTGCTTTTTGCTGGAATTTTTTTAAATTCTCTCAGTGGAACTTTAGACTTTTGGGTTTTCGTTTTGTTCGAGCTACGGTTGAGTTATAACACTTTATCGTCGTCGGGACTCGCAAGAACACGAGGAAAGAATTCATATTTGCGAATGGTCACGAACAAGAATCGCGACAAGTTGCTAGCTCAGGCAATACGTTGCGAAGATTGGGGTGGAAAAAAGGAGAGTAACCATCTAGTTATAAGCTGAATAATTCATGAAACAAATGTGCGAGAGAGAGAAAGAGAGAGAGAGAGAGATCAGATTACATCTACAAATAAAAAGGTCTCTCCCAGTGTACCTTGGCAAGTAATTAAGGTCGTTGAGCAAATATATCGTTGGTATGAATAGAAAAGCGTGATTCAGAATTGGAAAGTATGAAGAATGTATCACGTGCTCTGCATAGTTCCAATATAAAGATACGATAATAGGAGAAAGCTCGATCCCGAAAACTCCGAAAACAAATCCTGGGCTGTGGCTAATATAAATAAAGAATTTTCACACTGCAATTTTGGACGCAAAAGATAATTTTATGTAAAAAACTGTTCTCTTATTATTTGGGTAATTGATTAAAAAAATTATAACCCAATAAAGTCACAATAAAACGACGGTAAAGTGACAATAAAATGACCAAACAAAGTCGTATAAACTACAATCCGTTATTTTATTAACTGCACATCGAGAAATATCCATTCGAGAATCGTGCTTTCGTACGGCTTTTAATTAATTAAACTTTTACATGAATTTTTCACATGAATTTTTACTGCAGGACTTGGTAAAACGTTTCACTTGTTATCCACTGAATTGCTGATATCTATAATGATAGAAAGTTTTTTTTTTAATTTGGGAAAAAACATTTTTAAGCTACACGCAAATAAATGGCGAAACGACTTTTCAATCACTTCACGTGTCCGATAAAAAATGATTTTTCAAATAATACTGATTTTTTGAAGAACACGATAGTGTATTAAATACTGCAGAATTTCCCCGAAATTGATTTTTTTTACCGCATAATTTTTACATGAGAAGAATTTATCGTTATCGAAATGTATGTGTCATCGAAAAAATAGTGAACTAGTACGAAACATAGTAAATATTTTCCAAAAATCGAAGTAAAAAAATAGAAAGAAAATTTTGTCTCCGAAAAATTGCAAATGTCAGAACAAACAATATCAAGAAATGGTTAAATATGAACTAAACTATCCCCCAATTAAATCTCCAAAATAAATACAAAAAATTCTTCCAAACAATCGATTTAAAAAATGGCATAAAATATTCGTTATTAAAAATTCGAAACAAAAAAAATGAATCGTGAAAGCGCTCCTCGTGCCGAATATTTCCCTTTTCCTGCCTGCCAACCCCTGAAAAAGTAGGAAATGAAATCTGATTTCATTCCCCACAGGCCACTGGGATTTCAATATTCGAAAAACGAAACCCTGAACCGATGAATAATAAATAGAATTATTTAAATGTTTAAATAGCCTTTTTTCTTCACACTTTTTCCTTCCGAAATGTTAAAAAAACGTATCGTTATTAATCGATCATTAGATGGTATCGAGGACGTGACCCGATGACCCGGAACTCTCGTTCTTTTTTTTTTCTCTCCTTTCACGATTGGCGATTCGTTCGGCTTTAGTGGAGCAGATATTATATCGTATCGACGAGGTCCGCGTGTGAGGGAACTTCCCTCGGGCATGTTGCAAAGTGCTTCATTGTCTGGCAGCCGTTGGGTGCTTGACCTTCTCCTACATTATCAAGATTCATACTCACGTGTGTACATCTGTGTGCACACGTGTGTACAGGAAAGCACACTTGGGCCGTCACAGATGACATCAATGGCCAATGATGCAAAAGGGTGCACCGTTCCAAATTTAAGGGGCCACATCCGAGTTTTAAAAATCTCAGCCAATTTTTTTTTTTCGATACCCTGAATCTTTAAAGTGTTGAAAATATCCTGTGCAAATGGTATTTCGATATTCGAAAGATTGATCCCGATTATCGCGAAATATACTTTTCAAAGAAGGTCCCAAAGAACTCGGCAATGGTTTGTCGAGATTCCTTCAAATTTTGACACTCCATGTTAGACAAGGTTTCCTTTTTCCAAACGTAGGTTTTTTTTCACTCATTCATCTTTTTTATCAAGTTAGAAAAGTTGAAAATTCACATTTAAAAATAAATTTACATTGTAATTACGCCCCTTTCTGTATAAAATTGATTTTTTCGAAAAATCCTACGATGCGCAGAGCACATTACGTTTGAGAATTTTTTCGAAATTTTTGTTTCGAATCAACCGACTATGTGCAATGAAGAGGACTGCTGATCATGCCAGTCAGGTACATGTTTTTTGTCGGCCCAGCGTAACGGGCGTCCCAATCAACATAAAATTATTTAAAAAATTGTCAACGTACGTTTATATTAATACTTTCGATTAAAGTTAAATTCGATAAAATCAGAGGAATAGTTTTCGAGATAATAATTTTCAAAATTAACCTACTTTTTCTGCAATTTACTCGGTTGTGCACCCTTAATCTGGAGATGTTACGCGGGCTAGGCCTTTTCTTTCTGGTGACAATCGATCTCGTTGTATATCGGTATGCAGCTTCGATCCTTGATGGCCTTCAAGCAGGCGAGCCTTTCGGTAGCTCGTCATTTTAGAAAATCGAACTAAACCCTTACCGCAACAAGCTCGCACAATGAGAATAGAGAGAGCGCGAGAGAGAGGGGAAGAAGCTTTCACACTCATTGACTTTCTGTGTTTGTGGCCTTCTCTTCTCACTACAACGCTGCGTTGTATTATATCGAGAACAAGGCCTCGAGAAATCATAGGTGTCAACTACTCCATTCTCTAAGAAGTACACGATGAAGGCGTCTGATGCTGGGATGGCGTCGCACCTTCGCATATACCGGGTGTTTTGCTACATTTCAGTCACTCGAAAACTCATTTTACGGTTAGACAATAAAGCTACCGACGCAATTCAAATTAATTTTCAAAGTCTGCATTTTGATGGCCTTGAATTTATTTTATCAGTCAAGAGGTAGCCAAGATGCCAAGGATAGCTTCACTTTTTCAAAATGAAGCCATTGCTACATTGCCAAAAAATATCGAACGCAAAAAACCAAATCACATGACGTACCAAAAAGTTGCAATCAAAATTCGCAAAGTTTTTCTTCTTTTGGGTTCTGGTAGCTTTGCACACTTTTTCAGCGATAGGTACCAACATCCCAAGGTCACCTTCACTTTTCTAAGGAAAAGTTCTTTTTGAGTGCCAAAACGTAGAGCACGAAAAAAAAGAACAAATAGCCTACAAAACATCGGCAACCAAAATTCGAATGGCTCGTCAATGTTTACGTTTTGAAAGTCTTGAATTTTTTTCTACGGGAGCTGTCAACTCGATTCCAAGGTAAAATTATAAAGAGCAAGCCACACGATCGGAATTAAAGACAAAACGTGTACAACAAAATATAAAAACACAAAATTCACCCAAAACTAAAAGTCGATATTTTTGAATCCGTGAAAACGTCTGGGGTCGTTTCGTGTGTGACCTTGAACTGTAGAGATATTCACTCAATTGAAATTTGAGTCAAAACAGAAAGAGGGAAAAATAGAGGTAACTCCTTAATGTTTCAAAAATCGATATTTTCGAAGCCTTCAAAAACATCTTGGCGTTTTGACCTCGTTTAACCTTGAACCAACAAGATGCAAATGAGGTCGAACGAATATAGAATGAAAAAGTGCGAAAAATGAAAAAATCGTAATGGAAATATCGGAGATTGGTGTCACATAATGGCTTCGTTAACACGCCTTCGTGTTCTTATCAACGGGTGTACTTTCCTTTTCCGCTATCTCGCACTGTTAACCATCCGGGTCGATCGTTCGTGCAATGCTGCAAGCGATCAAAAACTAAAAAAAAAAAGAGAGAAAACGTTCGTCTCTTAGCCAAGAAGAAGAAGGCCCTCTTTTTTTCCCCAGCAGATTCGTCGAGAGGGGTTAGGGCGAGGGCTCTGAGGGCGGCAAAAATCAAACGCTCGAAGGCGCGTCTGTTCGTTAGAGAAAGTAAAAAGGCGAAAAAGAAATAAATGGGAAAAACTGTAAAGTGGTGATGGTACGTAGGATGGAAAGTTAGAACGAGAGTCGAAAGTAACGAGTAAAAAAAAAAGCTGAAGAAAAGGTAGAGAAAAAAAAGGGCGGTTTTCCCTATCAACGTGAATTCTTAACCCCAGGAACGAAGATTTCTCAGTCAACTGAGAATTTAATCGCTCTTTAATTCTGTCTTTGTGCTGTAAAAAAAGCTTCGTGATCGACTCTGTTCCCACAATTCGTATACCTGAGAAAACTTTTTCACATACATTTGACGCATTTTATTCTTCTTAGATATATAAGATTAATTAGCAGAACACACCATAATTACCATACCAATTGATTCTTTATGAGAAATAAGTGATGATTCATCCTTCTCGTTAAGGGTTTTATCTACCATGGAAGTTCCAAAAAATCGTGTTCGATCAAGGCCACTCAAAATTTAACGTAAACTTCTCACACGATGCAAAAATCGCAGATTTCAAATAAATTTAGGATTGCATCGATAGGAGTGATACTTAAAATTTAAAAGCCTCTTTGTAGACTTTGTATACGATTTCTCGACACCAAACTTAAACTTAACGTAGTTTAGTCTTGAACCTGTTCAAAGGTTCGTCAGGAAATTTCAATAGCTTCAATTATCGATACATTTTTATCAAATTTGATACCCAACATTTTCAACTTACGTACAAAAAAAAAGATTCTACAATCACCTTTTTTATTCCTTCTAATTAATTTTTCAAGTACCTCTAATATTAGGTCGTCATAATAGCCTGATCCCTCGAATCACTCGTTTTCGATCCAATAAACATAACAGTAGAAACAACAATTTCTCCTCCCGTTAATTCGATTAAATTTTAAATCTATTTGAACAGTCAAATATTTAAATGACTTCTATTAATTTACGGTAAGGAAAAATGACGAAATCCAGAAAGACTTACTACCCAACCGTCATCAAAATTTGAGCACCGATTGATCGTGTCAACCGGAATATTGAAGACGACTGCGTTTTACTTTACTCCATTTATAAAAATAGCCATACCGATTTTTTTGCGACATTTTGAAAATCCAATTCAACGAAAAACTCCAACATCTTTTTAATCAAAATTCTATTTTTTATACTCCAACATATGTCATGTAGCTTCGAAATGAATTCTTGAAGAACTCTCACTGAAAAAAAATCACTACCCTCCCCCCACCCCTTACCCTCTGTTTCTCGACCATGTGGGTTATATTAACATTGAAGTGGTTGATCGCATGGGAATATAGGGTAAAATGAAAAAGTCGAGTGCCACAGGAAAGCAACGGACCCGAAATGAATATTATCTTCCACGTAAGAGAGAAAACTACGGTCAGAGAAAACAACCTTCCTCATCACGGCTGATATTTTTTGTCCTTAAAGTTATCAGAATTACGGAAAAATCGACAACTGAATATAACTATAATTTTTACTCGTCGATGTATAATCCAATAATGAGACTTAACTTGGTAAAACACTTGTGAAGCTTTTAAGGGGTCTGAGTGGAGAGTGCAAGTGCCCTTAAGGTGAGCTCGAGCTGGTTCACGTGACATACGAGTGCAAAAAAGATAACTGGAACTTTTGGACCGAGATTTGTCGATGATTAATAATTTTGTATATGGAATATTATAATAATCAAGCTGTCACATGGCGGAGAACATTATCAAACTTGATACATGGTCCAGGTAGTGCCGATTGAAGATAAATTTATGATCGCAATGATATAACTTTTAATCGAACTTTAAAGTGTTAGTGGATAAATGATAAAAAATTATCAGAATTCTTAAAAATTTTAAGAACGATAATTCTTGATCGATTAATACCGTAAACCGGGGCTACTTTGACATAGTTTGGAATGTTTTTGCGTGTTATCTTTTTTTTTATGTCCTGAAATCAAGGTTAATGAATCTAATCAGAACAATTGATCTCTTAGCTACAAGTTTAATATCAACAGAG
>JAPYZJ010006192.1:0-10336 GCA_030522765.1 Ophioninae sp. B BG-2022a | reverse complement strand
ATAGTTCTTGTACGCTCGTCCTCCTAATTTCTTTTTATAGTTTCGCACCATTTTGATTAGATCTTAAAGTTCAATATTGATTAAATCCGGCCTAGAACAAAGATTAAAAATTTTTTTTTAAGTAATAATAACAAAACACGGCCTATTAGCTCCAAACTACACATATGTCAAAGTAGTCCCAAAATGTGTCAAAGTAACCCGCAAAGTCAAAGTAGCCCGGTTTACGGTATAGATCGAACAGTCGTTTCCTCCAACTATGTAAAAGGGAAGAGAGAAGGGTGTTCCAAGCTACATATTCTTTACGTTCATTGGAGGCACGGGGTAGCTGAAATCACGTTAACATTTTCCTTAACGTTTTTTTTTTTCTTCATCCTCATGTAACGCGGTCCAAAGAGCCATTATAGATGTACACCTTCTGGAGGCACACATCGAACATTCTCACTAGGCGTATTTGAGCGCAAACGTGTTTTAGTATTTGTGGATGTGTATGTGTATGAAAGACGAGGACTACGACGCGAGGATGAGGAGGATGGAGGAATCGGCAACGGCCAAGGCCTTAAGTAAACTGGAACTGCATGTACGTGATACAACACCGCCGAGCCGACTAGATAATTTATAGTATATATATGGCAACCTGAAACGCCGGTCTTCCGAGAATTCGAGTTCCCCCCAGCAGCCTCACGCACGCAGAATCATTCATCGATTTTTTCGCTCTCGTTTTAACATTTTTTTTTACCCCTCTCTTTATTCTCATTTTTTCTTGCGTTTTTTGTGGTTCTTTTAATCTTGAAATTTCTGCTTTTTTTTGCACGTGGCACGCTCCGGTATGGGGTGTGATCCATATAGGGAAAGGGACCAAGTGACGATCGCTGACAATCCACAAGTGACATCGAATTGGCGAACGACAGTGCCAATTATTTTTCACCGTTAGCCTCGAACTTGTTCTTTTTCGATTAGGACTTTCAAATGTAATTTCTTTTGAGTTATTTTATACGGCGGATTATTTTGTGGAGTTTAACGAAAATGCTTGCATCGCTAGAATGTCACGAAAATGATGTCTTTTTATTTTCAAATTTTGTCAAAAGTCAGCCAAGAATTTTTTTAAGTACCCAAATGTTATTTATGAGATTTCAACTACACTTTTTAAATTCCCAAATTTCGGTTGTCAGTTTTCCGTCAGGTGTTACTTTAAATTCCCAAATTGTATCAGATTTCAGCCATAAATTTTGTTGAGTTTCAGAATTTTGTCCGAATTCTACCACGAATTATTTTCAATCCCAAAATTTTGTCAGATTTCACCCACGTTTTTTTTTCGAGTTCCCAAACATTTCACTAGTCAGCTTTCATCCACGATCTCTTTTCAGTTTCTAAATTTTATTTGTCAGATTTCAGCCTCTTTTTTCTACTTCCCAAATTTATCAGACTTCAGTCACGAATTTCTTTGAGTCCCAAAAGTGTCACGCGTCAAGTTTACGCTGAGAGCGATGAAACCCAAAAAAGTGCGGTCCCCCAAAATTAATTGGTGATCACAACGTACCCCACCGTTCTGTTTTATTGATCGGTTAACCCTAGATCACCCTATAGATAACCGGTGAGTAATTCGAGTCGAATTGCTTCGTGTGCGCGTCGCATAAATATTGCGGGTTTGTGTCGCGTCACACTTCGCGAGTCTTAAGGGGGCAAAAAACTGGACCGACGAGTGGCGGTTGTGTATAGCGGGGATCGGTATATTTAAGCTGTTACCCTGGTGCTCCAATGCCAGCGAAGTACCCGGAGGAGAAAATAGCAGAGTAAGAGAAGACCGTGGACTCTTCAGGATCGCCCTTCGTACCTTCGAACCCAACCGAGTGGGCGCGAGAGACAGAGATCATAAACGTTTGAAAAATTAACTTTTGCCGAATCTCGAAGGGCCTATTGGCAAGAGGAATGGAAGGACTGAACGAAAGTGGATTGGGGGAGGGGGCAGGAGAAAAAACGAATTTTTACGATGCAATTTCCTCCCCGATGGGAATGAAGATGGGGTGAGGTACTTTGCGAGGAGCCACCCGTGAATTCTTACGGGCAAACGGCAAAAGGAAAAAAAAAAGGTTAGCCGAGGGGGCCCCCCCTGAAGCTGCTGAAATTGGGATCGGGAATATCACGAAAGGAAAATTCGAAGCGCCCGCGCATGGAAGCCTCGCAATTATTGCATCCCCGGCAATGATTTATATTCTTGGCAATTAACCGACCAGTCTGCGGTTAATACGATTTAATGGAGGTGGAGGGGGGGAGGGGGCAGATTACAAATAACCGAAACACGTCAGCACGGATATCAAGCCTAATTTGCGATAAGTTCAGACTTCGACCTATCGTACTGAGAACGATCTTTCAACTTGAAGAAATTTCATTAAACGAAGATAAATCATGTGGGAGAAGTGAGGCTATGGAAATTGACCCTGACCATGCTCTCGTTTTTTTTTAATTGCTGGTAAAACGACGGAGACAAACGTGGAGAAATCAGTACGAAAGTAATCAATGAAAATACGTCTAATTCTTAATTAAAATTATAATTATAGTTTGTGCATCTGAATTATAATTGTAATTATAATTATATAGAAATTAATCTTTATTTCTGAAGTACTTAAAAATTAGAAATCAGTACAAGAGTAATCAATGAAAATACGTATAATTCTTAATTACAATTATAATTATAGTATGTACATCTGAATTATAATTGTAATTATAATTATATAGAAATTACTCTTTATATCTAAAGTAAGTAAAAAAAAATTGATAGTACAAAGATTAATCGTATGTGGGGTGGGCGTTGTACAATCAACCGGCTGAATTTTCGGATCCTGTATTTTCGTAGTATTTCATCATTAATCTTGTAGCTTTAGGGTATTACTGATTGGATATTAAAGAAACGCTAAAATTCTTAAAAATTTGAAGATTTATAATTCTCAATGGAATAATAATAAATGAATTCAAAATTTTCACTCAATTATTTCTTGCAGTCGTTAATATTTCCAAAATGAATGGAATGTAATCATATAAATCGCAGCAAATACTGAAAATAGCGTATCATCGCTAATTAAGACCGATCGATGGATTGTGCTAAGCCTCACACAGGGGTGGGATAGGAAACCCGAACTTCGATTAACCAGATGGCTCAAAATTCCGAATTTTAATAGTTCGAAACTAAAAATTCGGTAAAGGTTTACGAAATTTGTTTGGGTTTGTTTGGGTTCGTTAGTTTCATTTCACCCCTTGATTTTAAACAAATCCAAACAATGCCAAAAATTTACGAAATTAGTAGTTTCGGTAAATTCAAATTCGGAATTTTGAGCCTTCTGGCCAATTGAAAAAAAAAGTTTTTTTTACAAGTTCATTTTCATCCACAAAAAAGATATCGCCAATATAAAAACGATTATTGCAATCCAACCGGAAATATTTTTTTTTTCACCTTTACCCCTCCATAAGGGTAGGTTCCGGGGGATGAAAATCTTTGTCCTTTTGGTCATAAGCTTCTTTCAGCTTATTAAACGGAAACAAAAAAAAAACGATTATTGAAAAAAAAAATTTCGATGGGAACCAACGATGGAAACTTCAGACACATTATTGAATAATGTACTCACCACTCGTCGAGCTGTACTCGCCGATGTAGCGTCTCGTGAGGTACCGCACTACCACAGCTGCAACAATGAAAATTCAAAGAGAAATTAGCGTACGAGTAACGAGCTGCGCATGCGTCGTGTCAACTAATTAATTTAATTGGGCACGTCATTTCGGGGCACATGTCACTCGTATTAAATTTCGAAGAGACACTGAAAGATTGATTTTCAGCTTTATATTTTAATGAATTCTCGTCGCCCCCCCCCCCCTGCTTCCCCTTCCCTCCAATGGCAAAAGTGTTGTCGAGCAATCGAGGCATATAATTTTCGCTCTCGACCTTTTGAGAATGAGGAAAAAACAGAAGAGAATCGATCATCGAGCCTCTCGTGTCGGCAAGATGCCAAATTGTCGGTTCGTACAGTGATTATGACAGGGTGGATCCTTCGAAACGTTTTTTTTTTTTTTAAATATCGGAAAGAGGAATCCTGAGGGCGTTTTGGGGATGTTTCGAGGGCTGAGGACTAGGCCGTGAATGCGGACTTTACACGGGCCAAAAATTTCGAAGGAGGTTTCGTACTTTTAGCCGCGAAACGGAAATCGCAGAGAAGTTGCCCGGTAAAAGGAGAGCCTCGAAGCGGAACTTTAAAGGCTGCAATTTAGCCTCTCGTCCTCGACTGACGCGGAGAGCTTCGCTCTCATACACGATGATTGCCAGTGCCCCCGGGGCTGCTTGCGCTATACGTGTAACTATGAGAGGAGGAAGAAGAAGAAAAGAAAAAAATCAGCATTCGAGAACGCTGTAGCACTATAAGCCGGAGGATGCGCTCTCTCATCGATCACTGGGTAATTATACAGACCGGTACGTAACGACCTAACACCTGAGGACAGCCACCTCTCGCTTCGTCCCCGAAGCTCTCATTCGTCTCGTGCCAGTCATACCATTTTTTTTTTATTTTATGTTTTTTTTTGGTTATGGCACATGTGTCTGAATCGTTTTTTCACTGTTTTTTGAAACTTTGAATTACTTTTTTATACACTCGAAATCAACCCCCTCCCCGCTCCGCCCCGTATCGTATTCACCGTGGCATTTCTGTCATAGACAAGGCCAACAAGCATCGGTTTTCAGTTCTGTCATTTTTAACCCGAAAATGCTAAGTTCAGGTCATTTGTGTCTGGGCCAAATGTTCTGTTTTGTCATAGATCCTTACAGGTACAAAAATTTAATCCACGCCACCGTATTTATCATTAAATTGTTACAAAACTTTGTTTTTCTCAGACGGGACAAATAATGATCACTTAGTTAAAGGTTCGAAGAAGGCTAATCAATTTTTTCAAATTTTCTGAATCGTATAAAGTTATGAAATAAAAATAAAGAAATTCTGCAATTGTGAAATAAGCGAAAGACGTGAACGACACATCCTTACCTTTAACGGTTGCTCAAAAAAACCGTTACCCGACGAGGGTAAATGTATTACTGAATACTCAGGTCAAAAAAGTTGGTCCACAGTCGAGAAATCGTAGATTTACGATCGTACGTGAGTAGCCTTAAACACCATCTAATTTAGCTATACCTAACTCAGCAATAAATCGAGACTGAAAATCGAAAAAAATGTGTCGACATTTTTTTCTAGCTGGAACAAAAGTGCGCGTGCGTGCGCACATGTATATACGAGTATATTAACTCCAACCTCTTCCACGGAAAATCGCTACAATGGAATAAACAGCTGCACGCCACAATGCTACGAATCTCCTGCGATTCTCAAAACCAGTGTATCATACGACAAAAATTCTCAGTAGGCCGATACCGCAAAGATTGATAAATTGAATCAAGTTTCACTTTCAAGTTCCTCGTGCATAGATTTCACGGAATCATCATTTGCCTCCCGCGTCAACATTTTTCAAGCATCTCTTCCAAGGTTGTTTTCTTTTTGCTGAAGGAGCGAGAGATAGGAGGGAGGAAGAGGAGGCTGAGGAAAAGAGGAAGGTAAAAAGAGGTGAGCGCAGGTTGGCATATCATTTCCCCTTTTCGTAGACATGCGGAGCTCGCGTCGGTTGCGAGGTCCAGCGGTACGTGGTACGGGGTTCTTTGCGGGAGATTGAACTAAGGCGCAAGAGGAACCGTGAGCTGGGGAGCGAGGTAGAACCAGCGAATTCGCCCCCAGGGCATAATCGCCGTCGCGAGAAAATGAAATCCAAGAAGCCACCGGGCTTCGTAGAATCTCGATGGGACGGCTAACTTCGCAGGACTGACTCTTGGGTGCTGTACGCGATCTCATAGCTCATACACGAGGTATCTCGGACGTGCTCGAACCTCTCATACCCACGCGCTTCCCGCTACCTATATATCGCTTTACACGTCACTTTTACGTCCCGGGGCACGAAAACTTTGCGCTTTCAATTATCCGCTTCGCATATATGTGCCCCACAATATCTTGGACTCGTTGCGCCTGGCTAGTCATCTTATCCCTGGTACGGTGTAGTCTTACTCTCGGTTTGCCAGTTACGAGTGACGTGTAGAGGGCACCACCTGCGCTCTGGCCCTCTCTGCCTCTCTACCTAGCCAATATTCGTACACGTATTATTGACCACACTTGTCCTAAACACGTATGTGTACATGTGTAATCGCACGTACCTCGTGTACAGGGTGGACCTATTCTTCTAAGGCGATTGTTTGGGTTTAGGGGAGACCGGGGACAAAAGTAACAATTTGTACTCCGTGCCCGATTTTTCGTCAATTATAACATTTGTGATAGATAGAAAAAGATAGATAGAAGGATAAAATAAAGATATAAGATTTTTATTTTATAAAATAAATATAAATATAATTATAAATATATTTTATAAATCTTATAAAATAAAGATATAAGATCTTTATTTTATAAGATAAAATAAAGATAGATAAAGAAAAAAAAAAGATAAAATAAAGATAGATAGAAAAAAAAGACATTGAATTTTTGTGATAAAATAAAGATATTGAACTTTCGTTTATGGTCTAAACATGTGCCCTAATTTTATCTTATCTATTTCGGTTTCTGATTGTTATAAAGCTGCAGAAAAAAAATTGGAGATTGTTACTTTCGACCCCATGGTCAGGGCGAAGGTAACAAGGCGTGGGTAGAAAGTGACACCATATTAGTTCTGCCCAACACTAAAAATACAATGAAAAACAACACTAGAGTACATCAAATTATTTCATTCAAAGTTATAGTATAAAAATAATAAGCTTCCTAATTAAGTTTAGTTTGAGATTCGAGTTTTTATCCAGTCGAACATCAAGAAAAATGTACTTCTTGATGATTAGTTAATTAACAAATTAACGCGGGGGCAGGGATTGAACTGATGTGCGGGGGGCAGTGTAAGCTGACAACCAACGATCGCACGTGTCGCTATGGCTATTGGACAAGGCTACAGAACGTTTGTTATTTTCGACCAGCCGTTACTTTTGTCCCCGATCTTCCCTACTTATATTCTTCTAAGGGGTCACTATGCAGGGGACGTCGTTTATAACAAATCAAGCCCCATTAACACATCTGCATCCAAGTGCGGATTATTCAGTTGAGTCGACATTTAACCCTCTGCAGCCATGTTACATTTCTGTCACATACCGATTCTCTGCCTATCAAAATCAAAATATTTCTTCAAACCCATATTGAATCAATGAAAATTGTATACATTTGTGTAAATTGATAAATTTGTATTTTTCAAATAAGTACAAAAAAATCTGTTTGTTCCAGAAACACGTGTATTTTTAATTCTTTTGGTAAAAATATTTGACTACTTATTTAAAAAATGCTATATATCCCCCCAAAGAAGGTTAATAGTTGAAGTACGGTGGATTGAGGATTTTTCAAAATTTTTAGGATCTGATTACAAATAATTGAAAGAAAATTAGCCGTGTCTGAATATTCAATTGATACTTTTCTGAAAGCTGATGAACGTATAATGATGTTTGTAAAAAAAACAACGCTTCATTGGAAAGTTCAGCGAGAGATTTCTCAATTATGTGTGTTTTAAAATACATGATCGATAACATATTTAAAAACTACAAAAATACAGAATACATGCTTAATACATTTAAAAATTCACATAATTTCAGAAATAATCAATCTTCCATCCAATAGTATCTTAAGATCTTTTATTTCTCAAAGTACCCTAAATTCAGGCATACATTTTTTCAAACGTATTTATTCATTCACCAGCTTCAAGCAAAAGTATCAATTGAATATTCACAGTGGAGTATGTTGTTAAAAATTTCAAACAAAAAAAATTCGTAAAAATTTCAGTAAAAAAAACTGTAAAACTCAGTAAATACTCAAATTTTAGAGGAAAAAAACCATATAACTGAGTAAATACTCATTTTTGACCCCTAGTTCACCCATTATTGACCCCTGATTCAAAAAGACTCTAGAATGAGTCCTGACGAGGATTGGACCTATTTATTATAACCGGTCACCCTGTATGCACTAAAAAGGGATCGGGACGGAGCACATATACCTAACGTAGTCTTGCTCGGTAATGCAAATTTCTCGACAGTCCCCCCCCCCTCTCGCTCTCTCTCTCTCGAAGTATTAGCCACTGGCCAGACTGGAAACACTCTCTCTCTTGTAGTTATATATGTATATGGATACATACACATGTCTATGTATATATATAAATAAATATATACACCGTAACGCAGGATATCCTGTGGATTCCCGTTTGTGTATTTCGCACGCGAGAGAAGCAAAAGATGGGCGCTAAATCACAAATCACTGAGCTAAACGAGAGTCGCGTGAGAGAGCTGGTGTACAATTATTCACGTATATATGCAGCACTTTGAAAGCGATCCAGCATCACAATTCTCCTGGAATCACTACTATATTTATTGGCGCGTGTATGAGCGTCTGTGTATGAGCGTCTGTGTGGTTTATGCATGGATTGAACCGTCTATATGTATATATGTATGTATATGTATATATTATTCGTATAATTAATGCGAGTGTTGGATAGGGCAATACGTTATCGAGAAAATATTATTTAGCAGTTGGGTGTCATTGCCAGGGAAGATACGTTCGAATGATTCCGTCTCCTCCTCTCGTCTTTTGGTTATCGTACATTTTTGTTTCGGTCGGACAAATTTCGAATTCACCTAACAATTTTGCGATAGTGATGCTTTTTTTTAATTCCGCGATTGTTTTTTTTTTTATAATAGTTTGGCAAGAATCCAAATTTTTTGGTTTTCAAACTGGCATTTTATGCGAACGAAAGGGAATAAAAAGGGAAGAAGACTGTATAAGATCGCAGGATTTTTTATATTTAATATGAAGAAAAGTGTTAAAAAATGTGAAGCATAATGTTGACATTTGCATCGCTGGAATGCAACGATCATTCTTTTTTTCTTTATTTTTATTATCGTCCGAATAATTTTTCCACGAATTGTGGTAGAAAATCTCTGATAATAGGTTGGATTCTGTTCCCAGTCAATTAGTGATAATGAAATTGAGGAAATCCAAAAGAATCCTCGTTGCTTTCCAGCGAAGACATTTTCACCCCATTGATGAAGTAGTCAGTCAATGCTAACCAATACGATATTCATGTCAGTTTTTCATCGACGAACAAAAAGCAAAACATTAAAATTTCTACCCAGCTTATCGTCTATAAATTCTGAACTACCTACATGTGGCGTTTTTCCATTTAACCCGTTAGGGACTGAGTTTTTGAAATTCAAATTTTGTGTTTTTATCTTTATATTTGGGTTGAATGATGACCACTTAATATGATGATGACAAAAAAAATATTCAAAATCTCCCAATTTTGTTAATCCAAACAAATCATTCTTTGAGGGGTTGAAAAATATCTCCACAAAAATTTGCGATTCCACGTCGACCAAACCTGACCAAAACATATTTGCACAATTTTTTATCAAAGTACGACCGTTTATGAGGGCAGTCATTGTAGCATCATTGATGTCTCGTGAAAAGGCTCACGATGCAGTTTATCGATTATTGCACCCTGCTCGTCCACATGTGGGTGTCCGTGTAGAAATACGTAAACGTAGGACGGAATGTCAACTGTGCACATTACGTTACGTGTGCGCCCGTAGATAAAATTGATGGGATATATTCTGGCGCTATGCACACCAGGAGCTTCGCGAGCTCGCGGTTGCCCATATTTACAAACCGGAGTCAAGCCACAGAGGGAACAAATTTATGAACCGTAGCGGGGTAACTGACTGTGTGGCAGGACATCGCGACAATTTTATTCGTTTCTCGATATACGATGTATCCACGTACAACACGCACGTATTATTCCATTTATCTACATTACAGATAAATACATCTATACATATAATCAAATGGTAGGAAAGTCAAAACTGTACATTGAATATTTTTTTAAAAGAATACTTGGGGTGTGATCTAAAATCGATACCGAAGCCAAAAATATAGTTTTTAGAATTTTTGTCTGATTGTCTGTATGTACCGTAAACCCGGGCTACTTTGACTTTGCGGGTTACTTTGACACATTTTGGGGCTACTTTGACATATGCGTAGTTTGGAGGTTATAGGCCGTGTTTTGTTATTATTACTTTAAAAAAAAATTTTTTAATCTTTGTTCTAGGCCGAATTTAATCAATATTGAACTTTAAGATTTAATCAAAATGGTTCGAAACTATAAAAAGAAATTAGGAGGACGAGCGTACAAGAACTATACAGAAAATGATCTCGCAAAGGCTGTCGCAGAAGTTAGAGCTGGAAGAATGTCA
>JAPYZJ010006191.1:0-10338 GCA_030522765.1 Ophioninae sp. B BG-2022a | reverse complement strand
ATTTTCCAATTTCTGCATCAATTTTCCAATTTCTGCATCAATTTTCCAATTTCTGCATCAATTTTCCAATTTCTGCATCAATTTTCCAATTTCTGCATCCATTTTCCAATTTCCACATCAATTTTCCAATTTCTGCATCAATTTTCCAATTCCTACATCAATTTTCGAATTTCTGCATCAATTTTCCAATTCCTGCATCAATTTTCCAATTTCTGCAACCATTTTTCAATTTCTGCATCAATCTTCCAATTTCTGCGTTAATTTTCCAATATCTGCATCATTTTCTCAATTTCTGCATCAATTTTCCAATTTCTGCATCCATTTTCCAATTTCTGCATCAATCTTCCAATTTCTGCGTTAATTTTCTAATATCTACATCATTTTCTCAATTTCTGCATCAATTTTCCAATTATTGCAACCATTTTCCAATTTCTGCATCAATTTTCCAATTTCTGCATCACTTTTCCAACTGCTGCATAAATTTTCCTGTAACATCTCTAAGTGTAGCAAGAAAGCATGGTGACGATGTTGATATCCTTTTTCGTATCTTACAACCCCAAAGCGTTCGTAGATATTGACGTCAGGGTTTTTCCTACGTGAGCGAAAAGCGCCGAACGACCCGGTGGTGAATGAGACTGCGAGGATAAGGTTGTGGGTTGGAATCGCGGAGGTAATATACGTATGATCCAGTTCTGCACCCTCCCTACGCTCCCCCATCCCACCAATCCTCTATCGTAAACACGGCAACCCTCGAGCAGACCACGTGCGTTAGTTTTCTTTTCCAGGCGAGCGAACAAGTCCTAGTTGTTGGCAACCGACGAAAAACACAGTCGTCGTCATCCGTTTTTCCAAACCGGAAACGACTTGACTATTCTCATCTTTCATGGATAGCTATTGGCCATTGAATGAACCTGGCTGGTGTACTATCGATTCTTTTGAGGCCTTTAGGAAGTATGAAGTAGGCCAATAGCTGGTTAACTTTGTATCTTTCGTTTGGGCCAATGGCTGGTAGAGTTTGGAACCATCAGCTACCCCAATGGCTGCTAATCTTTGAAATGATGATTTGGGCTAACGTCTAGTAGAATTTGGAACCATCAGCCAGTCCAATAGCTGGTAATCTTTGAAATGATGATTTAGGCCAATGGCTGGTAGAGTTTGGAACCATCAGCTACCCCAATGGCTGCTAATCTCTGAAATGATGATTTGGGCCAATGTCTAGTAGAATGTAGAACCATCAGCCAAACCAGCAGCTAGTCCTCTTCGCAACCATCAATTGGGCCAATGTCTGGGATTCCTGGTAGAGTTTGGAACCATCAGCCAGGCCAATGGCTGGTAATCTTTGAAAGGATGACTTAGGCCAATGTCTAGTAGAGTTTGGAACCATCAGCCAGGCCAACAGCTAGTCCTCTTTGCAACCATCAATTGGGCCAATATCTGGGCTTTCTGGTACAGTTTGGAACCATCAGTCATCATCTTTGAAATGATGACTTGGGCCAATGTCTAGTAGAATTTGGAACCATCAGCCAGGCCAATGGCTGGTAATCTTTGAAATGATGACTTGGGCTAATGTCTAGTAGAATTTGGAAACATCAGCCAGGCCAGTAGCTGGTAATATTTGAAATGATGATTTGGGCCAATGACTGGTAGAGTTTGGAACCATCAGCTACCCCAATGGCTGCTAATCTTTGAAATGATGTTTTGGGCCAATGTCTAGTAGAATTTGGAACCATCAGCCAGTCCAATGGCTGGTAATCTTTGAAAGGATGACTTGGGCCAATGTCTAATAGAGTTTGGAAGCATCATCCACGCCAATGGCTGGTAAACTTGCCAATACGACTATCGGTTATCGGTATCGTGTATATCTGAAGTTCTCCGCAAATTCATGTGCCACCTACGTGCCTTCAGTTATAGGATCAGACCCGGTAACTCACGTAGACACTGAAAAAGTTCTTCGGTACAGCAACAGGCGGCACGTGGCTTTCCTTCGCGGGACCTTTCCTCCATGTGTTACCTATTTCGATGTCGTTACGTGGGTGTACGAGTAGACCGGATTTTTACGAGCTCGAACCTTCACCCGTTGTCAGCTGGTTGCTCAACGAGAAAAAACCACACACCATCAACGATACCCACATTTCCTTTACATTTATTTTTCCCCAGACTCGTGCCTGTCTTTTTACTATTGGAAACACCCACCAACTGGGTCTGGTTCTTCGACTTGCATCATTGCAAGCTCGATTCTTTCAACCTAATCACTTGGAAACGTCAGGAAAAGTCGGAAACGTTTTTAATTTTTCGATTCTAAAATTAGGAAAATTAAGATCTTAAAATTGGGAAAATCGTCGGTATTAGGAGTCTAGAATTGGGAAAATCGTAAAAATTACGATTCTAAAATGAGGTAAATCATTAAAATAAACAATCTAAAATAGAAAACATTATTAAAATTGAAATGATAAAATTAGGAAAGCCATGAAAATTGAAATTCTAAAATAAGGAAAATCAATCTAATAAAAATTCTAAAATAAGGAAAATCAGTGTAATAAAAATTCTAAAATAAGAAAATTAGGATTAGGATTCTAGATTTGGGGAAATCGTGAAAATTACCATTCTAAAATGAGGTAAATAATTAAAATAACAAATCTAAAATGGAAAACATTATTAAAATTGAAATTCTGAAATAAGGAAAACCAATCTAATAAAAATTCTAAAATGAGGAAAATTAATGTAATAACAATTCTAAAATAAAGAAAACCATTGATATTAAAATTCTAAAATTATGGAAATCATGAAAATTGCAATTCCAAAATTGAAAAAATCGTTAAAATAAAGATTATAAAACTAGGAAAATTATCAGAACGATGATCCTGGAATCAGAAAAATCATTAAAATGAGGATTCTAAAACTAGGAAAATCATCAGAACAATCATCCTGGAATCAGAAAAATCATTAAAATAGGGATTCTCAAACTAGGAAAATCATCAAAACAATCATCCTGGAATCAGAAAAATCATTAAAATAAGGATTCTAAAACTAGGAAAATCATCAGAACAATTATCCTGGAATCAGAAAAATCCTTAAAATATGGATTCTAAAACTAGAAAAATCATCAGAACAATCATCCTGGAATCAGAAAAATCATCAAAATAAGGATTCTAAAACTAGGAAAATCATCAGAACAATCATCCTGGAATCAGAAAATCCTTAAAATAAGGATTCTAAAACTAGGAAAATCATCAGAACGATGATCCTGGAATCAGGAAAAATCCTTAAAATACCTAATACCATTTCTTTTCTTGTCCAAGTCATCTCCACCTGCTCGAACTCTGCGAATCATTACAGTCGAATGAATAGGCCAATCACTACCGTATCAACGGTCCAGCATTTTGTTACTTAGATATAGATCGTTTTCGATGATTCGGCAATTCAAAGATTGAGCCGATAAAAAAAACAACAGTATGGTCCAACCGCAACAAGGTGTCGTTCACGCCCTTTTGACTATTTCCGAAATTCCTTTTTATCGGGTTGCATCATTGCGGCTTTTAGAATATGGAGACCCGAGAGTTTTTTTTTTTTTTAGATAAATCGAGGGAACGGTCGTTTTTCGAGGTAGAAAAAGGGAAGGAAGACGAAACGTTGGACGTCCTGTGGACACGTTTTTATTGTTATTACGTAGTCATAGGTGGACAGGAAGATCGCGATCCCCCTCGATCTGACCGGAACGCGACCAGGTGCGTCCCTTCGAGTTTCTTTTTTTTTTTTTTGCTTTCGGGTCAAAACCGAGCCACCCGTTGACCATCCTGGTGAACTCAAGATCGTCCTTTCTCCAAAGGACGAAGTCCTACTCGGAGAGGGGAAAAAAAAACATTCTTCCATTTTTCAATGGGCCTTCGTAACGTTCGATTCTTTTCTTTGGTAAATAAGTTATCCTGACTCACATCAGGATCAAAATTTCTCGAAAAAAAAGTGGAAGGGAAGCATCCATCCTCCGGTCATCCGGTTTTACATAACCTTTTTTTTTCCCCTCGAATTTACGCCCCGAGAATTTTTCCCCCTTTGTACTTTTATATTTACGCACCGAGCGTCAAAGATTTCGTCTCGTTGCCCCGAAAACGACGAAAACTAGAGCTGAAAAGATTTCGAAGTTCCTGAGGAAGTGAAAATCGATTTTTGATACGTTTCGTTTTTTTTTTTTTTTTTTTTGATCGTTCGGTAATTTTTTTATTTATTTTTTTGTTTGTTTTTTCGGTTTTAGAAAATTTGAGGAATTTTGAAATTGATTAAGGGTGCATTATTGGATCGATTATTTAGTGAGAAGGTGAATGTAGGATCGAATGTTAAATCTGAATGATTTTTTAATTTTGTAGAATTTTTTAACGAGCTTTTTATAATTTATTTGATCTTTTTTTTTTAAACCGATTTATTGATATGAAATGAACCGTTTTTATTTCAGTCCCCGATAAGACATTTTCATTCGAGGACCTGATTACCCAATTTTCTTTCAGGACCTAATTAACAATTTTCATTTGAGTATTTTTCTTTGATCGAGTATTTTTTTTCTTTTTTTTCGATCGTTCGTTAATTTTTTATTTATTTCGTTTATTTATTTTTTCGTTTTTAGTAAATTTGAGGATTTTGAAATTGATTAAGGGTGCATTATGGGATCGATTATTTAGTGAGATGGTGAATGTAGGATCGAATATTAAATCTGAATGATTTTTTAAATATTGTAGAATTTTTCAACGAGCTTTTAATCATTCGTTCGATCTTTTTTTAAAATTCATTTGATTGAAATTAAATTAGCTATTTTTATTTCAGTCCCTGATAAGACATTTTTATTTGAGGATCTGATTAGCAATATCACCTGCAATTTTTGATTACCCAATTTTCTTTTAGGCTCTAATTAACAATTTTCATTTGAGTATCTGATCAGATAATATAATTTAATTAATTGACAAGCCAATAATCAGACGTCAAAATACTTTTATCGCCATTCCACGTTCCAAAACGATATTCAATATTATTTTCATTAGTTAATTATAAAAAATCCTCAGATTTTGTATCAGAAAAAGATTCCAAAGTCTGGTGAATATTCTCGTCTTAAAAAAAAGTGATATTCCCTATAGTAGATTTGAAGAATGTTGTCTGCGAATTTTCGAACTGGCGATCCATCTTCCCATCATTTTCCATCTCGATTCTCGACCTGGTTATCCATTTTGTTTGGTTTTGAGGAGGCGGAGGGTTGGTAACGTTGATGGGGTAGCTTCCGAAGGCTTCAAGTAGCTTTCGTTCCTTCTGTTTTTATCAAACGTCAGCGATTGGAGTGTTCCAGCCTGGCTATCGTTTCGTCCAGGTTTCAGAGATGTTTTTACAGTGGATTCGCAATGATGACGAGTCCAAGAATGAGTATCTTCAAAGCCAGGAACTTGAAGAGTTTTTCACGTTGTTTTCACGAAAAAAGTCATTGGCTCAATATTTAACTAGCAACTTCACCTATCTCTGGAACGAATCGCACTGCCTCGATAAGTGACCAAATCAAAACCCAAACCCTGAAAATGGCCTTCAACGATTTTATCCACGTTTATTTTACGTGGGATAGCACACCTGGCCAAATCCATTCCCACTTTCTTATGATAGCTCTTGTCATACCAGAGAGCTGAGCAAATACAAAAATTCACTGATTCCCTATAATTGGGACGATTCAATTGTAGTCCTTCATCCAAAAAAAGGCAAACTGCCAAATCAAATTTTGACAGGTGTCAATTTTTGTTGTCATTCATCGTCATTGGAAATGCGGATTCCTCCATAATTGTGACGATCCAATTATAGTCCTTTATTTAAAAAAAAAACGACAACCTGTCAAGTCAAATTTTGACAGTTGTCAAATTTTGACAGTTGTCAATTTTTGTTGTCAGTCATCGTCATTGGAGATGCTAATTCCTCCATAATTGTGACGATCCAATTATAGTCCTTTATTTAAAAAAAAACGACAACCAGTCAAGTCAAATTTTGACAGTTGTCAATTTTTGTTGTCAGTCATCGTCATTGGAAATGCGGATTCCTCTATAACTGGGAGTATCCTATTGTAGTTCTTTATTCAAAATTAAAAAAATGACAACATGCCAAGTCAAATGTTGACAGTTGTCAATTTTTGTTGTCAGTCGTCATCATTGGAAATGCGAATTCCTCTATAATTGGGACAATCCTATCGTAGTTCTTCATTCAAAAAAAAAAAACGACAACCTGCCAAGTCAAATTTTGACAGCTGTCAATTTTTGTTCTCATTCGTCTTTATTGGAGATGCTGATTCCTCTATAATTGCAACGATCCAACTGTAGTCCTTCATTAAAAAAAAGGCAACCTGCCAAGTCAAATTTTGACAGCTGTCAATTTTTGCTCCCATTCGTCTTTATTGAAGATGCTAAATCAGCTGGCAGGTCCACCAAACATGCCAAATAAAAAAACAACGTTTTCTATAAAACCTGGTGTTTGATAAATTTCAAGTTCGATTTTATTGATTGATTGTTCATTAAAGTACGTAAAATGACTAATCAAGTTCCAAAACGAAAATTACTAACTAACAAGTACCTAAAACGAAAACAGCCAATCAGAAACTACTAATAAAAAGAAGTACTGGCCATTCTTCATCTTCGGAGTTCTGATCAATTTTACACTTGACGTTTCACTTCGTTGAACTTGTCCATTTTGGGGGCCAACTGAGAAGGCAATATCCAGCAATCTAGGGGATGCTGGAGTAAGCTCGAACTTGAAAAGGTCCATATCTCATTCTCTCGTGGCACTAATGTGAGAAGCGTGTAATGTGTTTATCCATTTTTCCGTCCATCTCGAGTAATAAAAATATGACAAGAGCAGAAGAATGATGGAATATGCCATGCGAGTCCGTTTGAACCCAACGGATAATGTTATTTATCCGACTCACCAGTGACGCGCGCGTGGCTCCGCATACCCACGTGGATAAAACTCGACCAACATGGATGCGTTCAAAAATGAAAAGAAAATGAAAAAAAAAATTTTTTTTTCACATGTGAATAAAAATTTTGAAGGTTGGAAAAATAAAGGTTCGAGGTTTGGGTTTGTTTGGGTGAACATGTATGCGTTCACAATGAAACGAAAATGAAAAACAAAAATTTTTTTTTTCAAATGTAAATAAAAATGTTGAAGGTTGGAAAAATGAAGGTTTGAGGTTTGGGTTTGTTTGGGTTAAAGTTTTGGTCACTTGCTATCGTTGAAGTTTCCAAAAAGATGATCCCTTTTTTAAAATTTATTTTTCCTAAAATTTACTTCCTTTTTTGTTTTGTAATTTTTTTTCTTTCATTCTCCCAATTTTATTTTATTTTTATATATATTTAAAATACTAATAATAATAAAGCAAATAAGAGAGTAGAAATATTTTAGAACAAATTTTACAAGAATAATTCATAAAATTACATTGGTAAATATATTTATTCTGTCAATTTTGATTAAAATTTTATTTCATGAATTATATTTTCGTTTATACCAATTTTACGAATTTTGATTTCATTTTATATAAATATTTTTTAAATTATTCTTTAAACTTTTATTTTTATCAATAGTAATTTCCCTTCGATTTTACTGAGTTCTACTTTTGTACGTATTTAACAAAAAAAAAATGCAAACAAAAAATCAAATCAAAATCATATGAACATTAAATAAACCTGATTAATGTTATTTAACACATTTTTTTTCGTTTCCTAGCTCCAGTCAAAAAATGGTTATTTTTTGTAGGGCTTTTTAGGGTTAACCCAAACAAACCCAAACAATCGTAAAAAGTGTTCTAGCTTGACTCATTAGTAGGCTAATAAAAATTCCCATAAATTTCAAAAAAAGCAGCATTGCTCTTTGTATCAGGAATTGCCACCTGGTATCCATCATGGTTGTTCTTCGTGTTACCAAAAGTCTATTTCCGGTGTCGCCAAACGCGTTTAGCACTCCTGAAGAATGGAGGCGAGGAAAGTCCGATCGATCTTGGTTCCAGATGTTAAAACGTTTCGAAATATCTTAAGAAGGAAGGTTAGGTGGGAGGATGATTGAAAGTGTTGAAGAATGAGGAAGTAATAGGCGTTTCGCTATTTGAATTGAACGCGTGCTCGGGATCCATTTAAATTGGAAAAAAAGAAAGGAAACTCAGAAATTCTTTCACTTGTCGGTCTACTCCGCCCAACCTGATGACATGAAGGAACACCATTGAACTTTCACCCTTTCACCCTGGAAAGAGTCTTTTTACCAATAGTTGGTGGATCAACGAGAGAAAGTCCGAATTTTTGGTCCCTGGGAGCTACCGGTCATCAATGACGATTTTTCCAACGCCCAATCCGACTGAATGACATCTGAACATGGAAACCTGCCAATAACTGGACCTGTAACCACCCTGTAGCTGGACCTGGACCCAAACCTGGTCAAATTCTGACCTGGATGACCTTGAAGGTCCAATTATTACCTGGATGACCTTGAAGGTCCAATTATGACCTGGATGACTTTGAAGGTCCAATTATGACCTGAATGACCCTGAAAGCCCAATTATGACCTGGGTGACCTTGAAGAGGTCCAATTATGACCTTAATGACCTTGAAGAGATCCAATTATGACTTTGATGATCTTGACGAGGTCGAATTATGACCTTAATGACCTTAAAGAGATCCAATTATGTCTTGGATGATCTTGACGAGGTCGAATTACGACCTTAATGACCTTAAAGAGATCCAATTATGTCTTGGATGATCTTGACGAGGTCGAATTACGACCTGAATAACCTTGAAGGTCCAATTAATACCTGGATGACCTTGAAGGTCCAATTATGACCTGAATGACCCTGAAAGCCCAATTATGACCTGGATGACCTTGAAGAGGTCCAATTATGACCTTCATGACCTTGAAGAGATCCAATTATGACTTGGACGATCTTGACGAGGTCGATTTATGACCTTAATGACCTTAAAGAGATCCAATTATGTCTTGGATGATCTTGACGAGGTCGAATTACGACCTGGATAACCTTGAAGGTCCAATTATTACCTGGATGACCTTGAAGGTCCAGTTATGACCTGGATGACTTTGAAGGTCCAATTATGACCTGAATGACCTTGAAAGCCCAATTATGACCTGGATGACCTTGAAGAGGTCCAATTATAACCTTAATGGCCTTGAAGAGATCCAATTATGACTTGGATGATCTTGACGAGGCCCAATCATGACCTGGATGACCTAGAAGGTCCACTTATGACCTGGATGGCCTTGAAGAGATCCAATTGTGACCTGGATGACCTTGATGGTCCAATTATGACCTGGTTGATCTTCAAGAAGTCCAATTGTGACCTAGGTGACCTTGACAGGCCAATTATGACCTGGATGACCTTGAAAGTCCAATTGTAACCTGGATGACCTTGAAAGTCCAATTGTAACCTGGATGATCTTGAAGAGGTCCAATTATGACCTGGAACTTCGAACATTTTCCACTTTGACGCAAGATTTATTGCCCGTCTTCACGAAAAACCTCACCTTTTTGCAAAAATCCAGAAATATCAAAAATAAATGTTGAACCAATGCTGATTGGACCGCAAACTCGAAATCTTCCATCTTAAAGACCCTGTGGCCTGGAAAAGTGATAAAAAGCAGAGATCGCGTGAAAAAAATCGGGAGAAATGAAAAAAATGAAACCGGAAGTGAAAACCTGAGTGGCAGCGAAGCGGACAAAGAAAAAGGAGATTTCAAGAGTCCAGGAGAAAACCTTTTGTATCTGGTGTTGACGAAATTCTGGGGAACTGTGTTGCATGTGGAAACGAGCTGAACGTTTTTTTTTTTTCTTTTTTTTTATGCTTAAGCAGTGGTGGGACTAAATGGAGCGTGGAGTTTCGCGACGTCACGTGTTCCCTTCGGAGATGTCTGGACAATGTCCAGGCAGCCGAAGAAACAGCAGGGATTTCCTCCAGACGGTGGTGACTTTGGGGGTTTTTCTGGATTTTGGCTGGCAGCCAAGAATTTGTCCTGTTTGATTCTATAGAATCTTATTGGGTTTGTTTGGGTTCGTTTGTGTTTGTTTGGGTTCGTTTGTGTTTGTTTGGGTTTGTTTGGGTTCCAACTTATAGATCTTTCTGGATTGATGAAAATGACCTTTTTGAATTTTTTGGTGGATCGAATTTTGAATTTGACCTTTGAATTTTGAGTTTAACCTTTGAGTTTTGCGTTTGACCTTTGAATTTTGAATTAACCTTTGAATTTTGAATTGACCTTTGAATTTTGAATTGACCTTTGAATTTTGAATTGACCTTTGAATTTTGAATTGACCTTTGAATTTTGAATTGACCT
>JAPYZJ010006190.1:0-11075 GCA_030522765.1 Ophioninae sp. B BG-2022a | reverse complement strand
CGAATTAACAACAGAAAACACTGCCATATCTTGGCAAAGTTAGTAATATTTCACTGGGCCATCTCTCCTCTATGGTCATCTGTCCTCGAATTACCCTACAGAATTTTTGAGTACCTACATATCTGTATTTATATATCTGGTGGAATTTAAAAAATAGAAGCTCCGTCATTCAATCTTTGTAAAAAATTTCAATATTTGGTTCGTGAGTATGAAAAAAATAACTGGTTAGTATATTTTAGCTTGAAAATTAGCTAGCAGAGTACTTTCGATGATTACTCACAAAACGATAAGAGCACAAAAAGGTTCCTACCTACACAAAGTTACCGAATACAAATTCCAAAATTTTGGTACAAATGAAATTTATTTTGGGTGCATTTCTCTACTATAAACGTACAGAGGTTTAAATAAGGGAGAGAGAAAAGGCAATGAGAAATAAAAAGAGTCAATTTTAATTACCTCAAACCATTGACGTGTCTCTGTACAACGATTGATATTTTTTTTTCCAATTCGCTTCTGTTGGAGTTTTCGTCATAGCCATCGCAGAGTTTGGCTAATCGGAGCATCACGATTTGTACTTGCCCGCAAGCGTGAATGGCAAAGGTCGCAGCGATGCTGCATGCACCTATGGTGATGAGGTACCTGATGAAAGTCGATGCGCAGATGAGGAAGAATATGATTTCGTACGTAGGGCTGGTATGAGTTTCGATAAAAATATCGTAGCCGGGACAGCTGAGAGGTCTTATAGTCTGGTTGAATTCGTTCAATTTCGTTCCTTTCAAAATCGGTATCATCATGTGATAAGACATTCCACCGGTGTAAAGAAAGACTGTCGAGAGTAGGGTAATTTCTCGCACGATCCTCAAGTTTCCCGTCATTATAGCATGCTCGTCCTGGTTCTCGATGCTCATCCAATCCTTCTTCATTTCGTCCACGCACGATTTAATCCTGTCGGCTCTCACTATTATTAAAGCGTACTTGAGAATAGCCCCAAAAGAGGCTCCAACGGGACCCAGTAGCATGACCCTCACGACCGGATTTTTCTCCCGAAAAATCGTGTGCAAAGCTGACGGTACGAATGTGAAAGCGATCATCAAGAGGCAAACGAAAATTGCGATTATCGAGAGAAACTTTGATTTTTTCGACGTATATCTCGTTATCATTGGCCAAACACCGAGAAACGTAAAAAACAATCGCGGATATCGAAACGTTCGGTTCACGTCTTTTTCGTAATTTTTATTCTTTACAATTCGCTCTCGTTCAACGTTCAAGCTTCCCTTCTCATGATGCATCGCGATGTCAAATGTGCTCGTCCCGATCGACGTCAAACCGAACGAGTCGTTTTTCTCGGGATTTCCGGGTGCAACAACCTTGGGCTTTTCATGAAAAATCCATGATTATTTCCAAGCAGAAAATTGCGTAGATCTCTTCGCACCTCGTTTTTTATCCAACGCATGCGCAGAAGGAAAGTGTCACTTTACAATGTGCGCAAGTTTCGTGCAATTTGTTGTCAAAGTTGTTTCCCCTGACGACCGGGTGTTCCCCTATGCTGATGAACGCAGACGGGACTCCTCGTCTTTTTTCCCCTCTGTAATTTTCTCATCACTGATCAGTCGAGCTTCTATACGCTTTACGGAAAAATCACCGGATTTGCATGTTACATGAAGTGCAAAATAAGTCAATTTTCTTTTACGATATCATCGTGAAAATTGATGGACGATAGAGCATGCCACAATTGGGATCAGGACAGGAAAAGACGCTTTTCATTTTCGCGAAAGTACAGTTCTTCGACCCGCTGTGATTTTTTTTCTCATTTACGTAAATATCTTTATTGCAACTTTGGCATCTTGAAATCGGCGATCTTTCAGCCGTACATAAGTGCTACACGTTTTTACGAGCCGTTTCGTCTTTTTTTCGTGAAACAACCGTTCAACGTTTTTAACAAATAACGAGCTTGATTATATCGAAAAGTCACGTGATCATGTGACAATCGACGGATCTTATCACAGTGAAAACTATTTCTCTCCTGTTTATAGGAGCGACTAAAAAAAACCTCTTAAAGTGGACCCTTTATTCTTTTAAATTTCCTTACGCTGTCGTGGCTCGCAACATACTTAGATACGTAGCGGACGTTTTAATTATCTGGAAAATAATCTCGAATTGAGCGTCTAATTTTGCTTCGAAATTGCTAATAATTCACGTTCGCTTTCAACAAATACTATATCGGAAAAGAAGTGGGGAAAAAAAGAAAAGAGAAATAAATATGTATAAATGGAGATAGTGGAAGTGATTTTGTTTTCTACTGGATTGATCAAAGAGTAATCTTCGTTTTCTTATTCAAGGTAAAAATCGATATTTTCTAAATACGATGATAAAGCGTTGTTTTTGAAAAGTTTAACATTTGTCAGAAAGTTCTTGTTTTTTTATATCACCGTCACACTCAATTCGTGCCTTTATCTCGTCGTCAATGACGACTTGATTTCCTAGAACTATGTTCATCTTGAGCTGAAAAATCTTCAGATCTGAATTTCCCAAACCACAAGTGATTGAGTTGACAAGTAGCCGAAACTATTTTGCTAGCTTCTGTGACTTTTACACTCTCGCCAAAGAAGAAACAAAATATGATGAAAAAGTTCTTTTTACTCCATGTCTGCTCCATTTTTTTTTCGTGGATAAATATGGGACGAATTATTAGACTATCATGTAACACTTCGATGAAAGTTGAAAGTCAAAATTTGAAAGTCAAAGTTGAAATCAAAGTTGAAAGTCAAAATTTGAAAGTCAAGGTTGAAAGTAAAAAATTTGAAAGTCAATTTAGTTAATGATGAGCTCGTCAAAAAAGTGACGATCAAATAGTTGTTATTTATTTTACTCACGGTGGCGAATTGACGTATCGACATATCCATTATTCGACCACCTGTCAATTTGCGAGGATAGCTCGCCATAGCCATGACCATGACAAGAGCTAAACCATGTTTATTCGGCAGCCGATACCACTCGATCATGTACGCAGCTTTTCCAACCCTTTGATACTGGAGCCAATAAAAACGAAAGGTTCGAGTTTGCTCATTGAATTCGTCCGGTACGAATTCTTTACCCTTTACATTTTTTCGCGGGTCATCGATTTTTTGACCGAACGGAAAGTTTTCCTCAAATTTCAATTTAATTGATATAATTTTAATAATTCTTCAATTAATTATCGAAATATCTTTCTTTCAACTAAAAAAATTATTTTTATATACCTTTTCGAAAAGATACGAACTAATGGAGACACAATAAGGATAAATGCACGAATTAATGTGCAACTAAAAATGTAATTTTTCTGATTAACTTTTTGTAAATTTTTCGAAGTTTTCAGATAAATCAGGATTTCAGAATATGACATGTATGAATTGGATAATGATACCTCAAATTAGCGAGAATATAAAAATACCTGTTCTTGAAGGAGCTCGCCGATGTGACAAAATATAAATATATTAAATACGTACGATATCAGTAGTACGAAATACGTAACGAGCGCCACCGGTGCACTGTTTTTCCACTCCTAAAATTAACGAATTTAGACAAACTTTCGAAATGAGTTAAGTCAATTTTTTCGATTTTTTTTTTTACCGTCATACAGTAGTATTCGAGCAGACAGATGCTCATCGTCGATGCCAATACTTCGACGAGACATATCTCCCGTAGGCTATCGTCGATTTTCGATGATAAACTATAACGAAAAAAAAAAATTATAAACCCCCCCAGTTTGGCGGCAAATTTTATAGCCACGACAACCCCAAATAAACCAAAGCAAACAAAGTACCAGAAAATTCCAACAATTAGAATTGCTAATATTTCAATTTCATAAAAATTTCCGAAACCATCCATATTCTACCCAAACACATAGTAAAATAAGAATTGACGACGTTTTTCTATTCTACACAATGTTAAAAATCTTTACAAAATTTATGAAATTCAGTAACCTGAATAAATTTCTGTAAATTTGTTATTTAACCCTTCATCCCGACTCATGGGTCGTTTTCGACCCAAGCAAAATTTCAAAGTGCTGTAATTTTTCGTGAGCAACCTCCAGATTTTCAATAAAAGAAAAAGGATAACAATTTTTTTTTTTCAAAATATTTCTATTGGGACTTCAAGTTGAAGGTTGAAAGAACCTCCATGAATTTTTTCAGATTTTTCAAAGCGTTTTTACTGATCCGAATGACGCAAAGACGAAAACGACCCACGAGTCGGGATGGAAGGTGCCGAAAATATGAGTCGGGATGAAGGGTTAAAAATGTTGTTACCAACAAATTTACAAAAATCCATAATCTTGATAAATTCTCATAAATTTTCTATTTACAAATACCGTATTAGTAAAATTTACAAAAATTGATTGAGTTTCGAGGAAAAAGAAAAAATTTGGAAACCTTCAACACGGATTATCAAATTGAATGGAAATTGCAACGTATTACGAAATTCCATTAAAAAATGATCCAAAGATTCCACAAGACCGCCAGGAAAATCGTCTTCTTCAATAATAATCCCCATATAGAAAGTTCCAAAAAAACCAAACATTTCAAAATTAAACCCAACCAAAACAAAGAAACCAAAAAAGCAAAATCATTACCGCATTCCGCTGACGTGACAGCGCACAACGACCGATATTCTTTCCCTGATTAGATCGGAGTAATCGGGCGAGTCGACGCCGTCAAAAAGTTTGTCCAATCTGGAAATGACGATTTGTCCCTGTCCACAAGCGTGAGTAACGAAAACAGCGGCAAAATTAAATCCAGCAATGGCAACGGTATAACGAACGAAAGCCGATACGCAAGTGGTGAAAAAAATGATTTCGTAATTCGGGCTTTTTTGTGGTTCGACGAAAATATCGAAGCCTGGATAAACGAGTGGTCTAATGGTCCGATTGAACTGGTCGATTTTTGATCCTTTCAGTATCGGCACAATCGTGTGATAAGACATGCCACCGGTGTACATGAACGCGCAAGATACCAAAGTCAATCCTCGTCCAACCATAAGATATTTTCTCATTATGTCACGATCCTCGTCGCTTCTCTTTCTCGTCCAATCAAATTCTACGTGTCTCAAGCAACTCTTCAATTTTCCCGAGCGATAAATTATTATGAGATATTTGAGAAAGCTGGTGACACATGAGCCCAATGGTCCCAGAAGCATCAATCTCGCAGTAGGATTCTTTTCACGTCCGATCACGTGGACCCCCGTTGGTATCATGTTGAACATCAGACCGATCAAGGATACAACACCGAATATCATCGATACCAATTTCTCTTGTTTGGTCGCACTAACCGATATTAGAGGCCAAACACCCAAAAACTCAAGAATTAAACGCGTATAGAGAGTCGTTTGTTCCACTTCGCCATCACGATCGACCGGTTTGTTTCTCTCGTGAAACATCTCCTCGTCACAAGACCCAACCTTGATGTGTCCCGACTTGTCAATTCCTCGAACGAGCTTGGTCTCATCATTCCTCCCTTGCTCACCAACCACTTTTTCATTTCCGGGCTGCACGCTTAGAGATGAGATAATCAGACGACAAGGGTAGAGGAGGCAAGCAAAAAGCCTTTTTTACATTCCCCTTCCATCGTTGCGAATGAATTATGAATTTCCCGGAAAAGGGCGAACGTTTCCGGAGCTTGCGTAATGGAACTGTTGCGTTTGTTGCCACATTGACGTTTCCATGACCACGAGGACTTTTTGCACACACACATCCCCCCTCCTCTCGTGCTTCCTCCTCCTACGACCCTTCCAATGCTTGTCTCTTTTTCCACTTCTACATCACCTCGGTACTGTAAATTTGTCGGATGTCGATTGATCGTACATTATTTGCTCGTAGAGGAGTTCATAAAAGCTAGCAGCCGTTGGCTGGTGAACTTCGATAAAATGGCGTCGAATTTTATTATTGAACAATATATATTCGTGTCCTTGCAGTCGAGGAAATCAACTGTTTATTTTGGTAGTATGATATCGTAAGTGCTGGAAGTTCGAAGTGTGTGCAATCGTTCTATCGTCAGTTTAAATTTACCTTCGATCTGCCATTTTCACCACAGAAACGGTCTCGAAATGGCGCGCGTTTTTTTAAAGCTCCGTTGCTGTACGTCGAACAAGTTTGCAAATGATTGCTGAAAAAAGTATCTCAGAAACAAATTTGAAGCGACTACCAACCGCTTCGTGTCTCTCTAAGGAAAAAACAAAATCATCGTTTTTTCGAAAAGTTGCAGTGTAAATTCATGATCCCTGAATAAATGGCGGAAATATTAATTACCAAATTGATAACATGACTGTGAATTATGAATTAGCATTTTTATTGTATAATTGATGAAGCTTAATTGACTATTTAATGGACACATTAATTAACAATTTAATGAGCAGTTAATCAACAGTTCACCAACAGCTTAATCAGATTATTAGTAACCAGAGTAATTAGGTTATTGCCAGATTAATTAGAAGTTTAGTGACAGTTAATTAACAACTAATGTCCAAGCTAATTGATGTATTAATTAGCAATTTGTTTGCATTATTATACCTTCCTTGACAGTTTTAATTCATTTAATAAATAAGTTGATTATTCATTGATAGAATCTTCTTTTTATCAGCTGAACAATGCATCTACTTTTTTTTCGTGATTGTCGGGAATAATACACTTATGTGACGTCCTTACGTGAAGCTTTTAATGAATCATTTCGATAGATACGAAAAAAAAAATTTTCTTCTGGAAGGTATAAAATGTATGAAACGGTCTTTCTCAACCACTACGTGGCCGTCATGCGTGATTCGTTCAAGTCGTAGACTCTTTACATTGTTCATGAACTTCCAGATAATTGCTTGCGTTGGTCGACACTCCCTTGGATGGAAGGGTTGATAAGTACAAAACTCCCTTCCTGGGTGCATATTATATGCGTTTTCTCCCCATTGGCAACCTTAGGTCGAATGACACGAGCGGTCAGGGAAAGCTTTTTTCTTTGTATTTTCCACTCCACCCCTTCTTATGTTCCCCTATCTTCGAAAGCTTTCTGCTGCTGTTCTGTTACCCCGGAAACTCGCCTGATATTTACATGGATTTTCTAAAACGTTGCGGAAGTCGCGGGTAGACTTCGCCATTACACAAATTCAATTTGTTTCAACGAAGGGAATTTGCTTTTCGAAGTCCTTTCGATTATCCTTTGTTAATTATTCAACAATTTATCGATTCATCAATTTATCAATTCTCCAATTTATTGATTCTTCAATTTACCAATTTTGCAATTTATCAATTCTTCGAATTATCAATTCTTTAATTTACCAATTCTCTAATTTATCAATTCTTCAATTTACCCAGAGCCATGATTATCCAATATAATTAGTTGCATCAATATAATTGGAGAATCAAATATATTTTCCTTTCATCCCAAATCAACCCGCCGCTAGTCGAAAGCGTGATGAGAAAAATAAAGAAAGAGATTTTACGCAGGATCGATGTATTCCTCGAAATGATTACAAATAACTAAACTCTTACTCGGTTACTCTTCATAACTTCCCATGCTTGAGAAGTCATTTTATTGAATCGCTATGTACACATACGTTGACATAATTAAGGTACTGCAACAACGAATTCTTTTCTGATTTCAGATACAACACCTGAAGAGTTAATCTGGTTAATTGGACAATGGAACAGTCGACAGGCACAATGTACAAACATTGAAAAAAAACTTGGTGCCAAAAAAATATATATTTTGCAGCTACAGACATTTTTGGGTAATTTATTTTCTACCATTGTCCACAGTCCTGCCATGGGAAACACTAAAAACGTCATGAAAAAAATAACGATATTATTTTACCTTTGAACAAAAAAAGAAATTGAAGAAAAACAAAATGATTTTGTTGCGAACAAAGTGTTCATTCTTATGTGGAAGTTATCGACGAGTGGGCATGGAGTCATTTTGTTTTGTCAATCGGTCATCGCTCGTAGCATATTGAAATAACTTGCGGAAGTCTTTAGTATCTACAAAGTAAAAAATAATTGACGTTCTGAAAGTAAACATATGAGAGCAAGAGACACTTGCAAGAAGGAACGAAAAAAATACTCACAGCTCCAAAAGTACTGATTGAGAGCTCTATTATATTACCAGCTGTCAATTTTCGCGGATAATTTGACATTGCCAAAATCATGACGAGGGCGAGCCCGGTCTTGCCGGGCAATCGATACCAATCAACTGCGTATGCTGCCGTGCCGATCCGATAGCACTATCAATTCGAGGACAAAAATATGGGTAAATTGTCTTTTTACTTATCTTCGCTGTTCCTTTTACCGTTTAAATGTTGCATTGACTCGAATTTTTTCATTAATTGCTAATCGTTTGCGTATGTTTTTTTCTTACAATTTCTAGGCGTGTATCGTCAGTTTAATCATCAATATCAAACCTTTGCTTAATTTGAGTGGAATGAGTCAGAAAAAAAGAAAACATTTTCATCCTTTGAGTTTGTTTGATAAGAGCGTGTACGGCGAAACTGAAGAGCTATTCTAAAAAAGTTGTTGAACAACGAAAATGGTTGTACTATACGATGTACATTGTGATGCTTTGACACTAATAAGTTTTCTAACTTCTTCTGTTATCAATTATTTTCTGCCACCATCAAACCGCACTTCTCACTAATGCCATCACGTAATCTGGATACAGCCCCGCATGTCCATCTTTATCGGATGTTTCATGAGTATAGATCCAAAAAGAAGATTCTTTTTCAAAAAATAAAATAACATCTCAATCATGTTACAAACTTTCTTTCACCCAGGAGAATCTCTTTACGACGTTATTTCGGACAATAGACGTTAGTATGTGACCACAAAAGATAACTGAAGCTTTCGAGACAAAGCATCGTGGCAGAAGGTTTTTACTACCCGTTTACGCTCGAATCTACCCCCCAACCATTCTCATAAAGAAACATAGTCGTGCACGCTTTTGTTAAACAGGCTTCAAATGTTCGAGCAAAGAATTGCAGATGCGATTTCGTTTTTGCAAACCTGTTGTTTGAGAAATTCCCCGATTTGGCAAAATATGAAAGTATTGAAACTCAACGAAACGAGCATTATGACGTAGGTTATTCTCTCGATGAAATCGCTACTGCCCCACGCCTGAAATGAATTTGAACTAATTTACGAGCACGTTTGAAGAATAAAAAAAATTAACCAATACATATATACAAACGGGCATTACCTTAACACATGTATATTCGACGAAGCAAATTACGATAGTCGATGACACGATTTCCACCAAACATATTTCCCGAAGCATTATCTCAATCATTCCTTTAAATCTATGAAAATTCAAACGCAGTTCACAAACGAGATCTAACTCATAGATAAAAGCCAGGTTACCGTTTGTGACGATGAAAAATTCGATTCGTTTGTTTTTTCACATAATTTGCATCCTTTAAGTGTTCAGAATACGATGTAGAAATGATAATATCTTTCCTGAAGTATTGTAGAATTTACAGATTTGAAAATTTACAAAACGCGTAACCGGAAGCAATTTTTGTCAAAAATTGATTTCTTAATATCTTCTCGGTTCGTACAAACGAAAAAGGATCAAACAATTGGCTTTTCTTCTTAAACGGCTCTCATTTTGTTATCCAAGGATTTTTTAGAAAGGGAAAAATGAGAAGGTCCGTAAAAGTAATAATTATCAACCCGTTTTTGATTGAGTTGAATTGGCAAGGCTGTAGGGCGTCCCTTATTATTTGATGAGTTCTGAAGACGCAATTTCAGTTTCGATTAAAATGAAAAAATTCCAATTCACTTTCCATTGATGTCCCGAAAAATCCCGAAGTTCTCGCATTTTTCATGTTTGAAAACCATAACCTCAGCGAAAAGTGAATTCGATATCGGTACGACTCTGACCTGAGTACTCGAACGTGAGAGTAAATGATAAAACTGACGCGAGTACGAATAATGTCATTCTTTTCGCTGACCTTGACGAAGAGGTTCTCCAGTTGAAAGATCGCTATTTCAATTTGACCGCTAGCGTGCGCGACGAAAGTGGCAGCCAAATTGCACGTCGCGATAGTCGTAGTGTACATGATGAACGTGGAAATGCAAATAGTGCAAAACACAATTTCGTAGATCGGACTTGCCTGGGAATTAACGAAACGATCGTAACCGGAAAAAGTGAGAGGTCTAACGGTCTCGTTGAATTCGTTGATTTCATATCCTTTCCAGAGTGGCATTAGTACATAAAAATAGCGCAAGTAACGGTAAGGTCGTTACCAAAATTCATGTTACGTTTCATTATTTCACGATCCTCCTTCGTCCCGATCGACATCCAATCGACCTCCACGTGTTCCAGGCAATCCTTTATCAATTTACGATGAAATATGGTGGCGCAATACTTGAGAGCACAATTGACGCAAAAACCAAGCTGACTGAAAGTTGACATTCGTTCCTTTGAATTTTGCGGTGTTAACCACACGTGTAAGGTGGTGGGTATTATGGAGGACGCAAGCATCATGAGGCTCGTTGCCATCAAAACGATCGAACCGTAAATCTCCCATTTATTTGGGTTTTTTTTCACCAATGGCCAAACACCGAGAACGTCGAGAAGCCATCGACTGTATTGCAATGTACGACCCACGTCCAGTGCGTAATTTTTGTTCGTTACCGGTTTCCTTAAGTGACGAGTTACCTCATTCAAATCAGGGCTCATTTTGATCGTTGATTTCGGATGATGATGATGACACCTCGAAACCTCACGACCGACTGTGCTCGAGTTTCCTTTCTGGTCCCTCCAAACGCAAGCATCGTCGAGAATCTCGACGAGTCTGCGCCGCTTGCGACTTCTTTCACCTCAAGGTTGTTGAACTTACGTCCAACCGCACAAACGAAATCGAACGAAGCAATGAAAAAAAAAGGAAATTATTAAAAAAAACGAATTTACGAGATCGGCATTGAATCGAAGTTGTCATGAAATTACCTATGCATCGTCATCATAATTTGGGTGGTCATGGTCATTCATTTTCGTTTCGTTTGGCCTTTTATGGCACCCAATGAATCATACGTTTCACGCATTGCGCAGTAACATAATTAATCA
>JAPYZJ010006189.1:0-10340 GCA_030522765.1 Ophioninae sp. B BG-2022a | reverse complement strand
CCCCCCGGGGCCCCGGGCACATCCCCAACACTTTTTCCCCCCCCCCCCCCCCCCCCTATAACCGTCGGTCTGCTCTTTGCGCAAGCGTATGCGCGTTTGTAATCAGACTAAACGATTTTTTATTTCAACTCCCTCACAAAGTACAACGTAGTCATTTTTTTTTTATATTCCTTTGTTTCCTGATTTTTCTTCACTTTTTCTTAACATTAAAAAACAAAAAACGACTTTTTGTTATTCTCGTTGTTTTTCAATTCGCTTCAAACGCGATCACCAAGCTTCTCGTACCCTCGGAATATTTCGCAAAAATTCGAGAGTGCATTGCGATAATGTTTCGTGAGGAAATTTCACTGAAGCGGTTGCCATGTGACGGGAAAACGCGCGGAAACGGTTTTTCACTTTTATCCTCCGCGGACAGTACACGTACGAACTTGCGTTGATTTATGAATGCACTCATAAATTTTTTACTTGAATTTTCTGGAAAACGTAAATGAGTATTGTTTCAAAGGAAAGAAAATATTTTCATGTTTCGTTGTTCCGTCAATTCACAAAAATGACAAAAATGGCTAAACGGCAAAATGAATATTTTGCTATTTATTTATTTATTTATTTGATTGATTGATTGTATATTTAAATTTCAAATAAATGTTACACGATACATTATTATTATAATTACATATTGTAAATATCGATTATCGTATAACAATAATAATTATAAATATGGAGACGCGATGTCCTACAGAAAGGGTTCTCGTAGTCCTCGAAATAACATTCCCTATATAGATGGGTTCGTAAAGCATTCTACCCGTTTCAGCTCTTTCCATATTAAAACTCGTATGTTAGCTATATCGGGAGTTGTGCCCATACACATCGTCATCCAGTCGTTCTCACGTGTATTTTTACCGATCCGCGCTCTCGTACAGGCTTCTAGACGACTCGGGTGTATTCACGAAGGTATAACTCTGCACGCGTATGAATATAGCTGGAAAAGAGTGCGCGCATGTACTCCAGTATACCACCACAGTGAAAAGATTGTCGGAGAAATTTTTCGCAAGTTTTCTCGTGAAAAGAGGCCAAAGAGATATACACCGTGCTTCTGGCGAGATTCCCGCTTCCTTCCGCTCCCATCTCCAAGAGAGAAAACCAAAAAAAAAAAAAGGAAAAAAAAAACGGTTGTGGAATAGAAGAATTCGAGTTTCTTGTGTGCGAGAGTTTTCCGTTTGGACTTCAATATGGGTAGTTGCGTGTATGTGTGTGGGTTTGCACGGTACGAGTTTGCGTGAAATCTTTTACTTTCTCATGCTACCCTATGGAGATCATCGGCAAAGCATCCTCGATATTCTTCAACGTCGTATTTGTTATCCGTCGAGAGTTCTCTCCCTCCGTCTCCCTTTCTAGTTTAGTTCTTAAGTCTAGTTTAAATATATGTATATATTATCAGCGGATTTATTTTGTTTATTCATTTTTTGCCCGAATTGTTTTGTACTAGGGCATATATGAAAATTTATCAATCAATCAATCGATCCCTTTTTCTTTCTCTCTCTTTCTCTTTCTCTTATATTTTATAGTCAATTATTTTATTACTTATATTTCGAAATTCTATATTTCCGCTAGGTTGGGGGGGTGGGGGTTGGGGAGGAAACACGAACTTCGATTGGCCAAAATGCTCAAAATTCCGAAACTACATATTTTCTAAACATCATGTCAGCAAAAGCACGAAATTTGTTTGGAATTGTTTGGGTTAGTTAGTTAGATTTTAAACCCTTGAATTTAATAAAACAATGATGATTCTAAGGTGATGAAACTATTTATGCTTTCCACGAGAATGAAGAGAATCCCTCAGCATTAGAAAAATTCCTACAGCTATTGATTAATCAGTTCGAAATTCATTTTGAAATAATTCGTTGATTAAAAATACCAAATAATTATACATTAACGTTATTGTCATATAATTAATCATATAATTATACAATAGTTGATTAATCATTTCGAAATAATTCATCAAACGGAAAAAAAAAAAAAAAAGGAACGACGAAAGCGACTTTTCGATTGCACTTGCACTCGACGTTTATTTTTTTTCCTCGTGTACTTTGTACGGGACAACGGGTGAAGAGTAAGTACTTTGTTCATGCTTTTTCGCTGCTGCATATGGCCACAAAAAGGAGAGAGAGAGGGGGAGAGTTAAGGCGAGAGGAGACGCTCGATTATTCGCCCGAGTGGCCAGCAACTTCCCTCCACCGTTGCAGACAATGTTGCGAGACACTTTGCATACAACCGTTGTAGCTTCCACTTACGATATGTACGAAGGCGTACGTACGAGTCCATCGTCGCGTACTCGAGCGTAGTTTCCACGTGTTGTCTCGTTCCCTCGTTTCCTCGCGAGAGTCAGCTTTCTCGATCTCGTTGCAAAGTGGATAGGCGCTCGAGCACACACACACACGGACGAATCCACGAGTGAGGAAACTACATTCTAATTCGCTTGTATTTTTAAGACGTTGACGACGTCGAAGTTTCCATCGTTGGAATGCAACTTTGTTTGTTTTTTTTTCTTTTACATTTTTTTATCCCTCTAAGACTTTAGTCAACATTTTAATTTTTTGCTTTGCCATTTGCCGTACATTTCTGATTGGAATGAAAAAAAAAAACGGTCAAACGATTTTCTCAAACTTGATTGATGAAAAAATTGTCTTATTAAAAGAATTCATTTTTTTTTTTAATCATTGGATAATGACGAAAGGTTATTTAAGTTGAGATCTGAATTTAAAAAAAATCGTTTCAGTTACGAATAAAATTAAAAATTCGTTTTTATTCAATTTAATTTAAATTTAATTCAATTTCAAAAACGTATAAATAAAGTAAACAATAAAACTAATGAAATAACAAAATATATATGTATATATATATATATTCCTGTATTTATTTATTCTGCTGGGAATTATTTCACAATAATAAATCAACATTTAGAATTGTTGATTTCTCACTTACAATAAGAATTGAAGTCAAGTCAAGGATATTGATACATCTTTTCCAACTATCCAAAGCAAAGTTTTTATTGAAAAATGTCTTTAATACGTTCAGATATTTTTATCATTATTAATAATTACTCAAAAATCTCAATGTACATCAAATTTTCCAATGATTATGTAACTAATAGTCTAAATTATCGTTAAAATCAATCTGTCAATATTTTATAAATTGATTGTCCAACAATACAGAATGTTTATTTAAAGTTTATACGGTTTATACCGATTAAATAACTTCATGAAAAAGATCTGAAATAATTCATGTATAATTATTCTCTTAATTTATTCTACATAATTTTCCAAATATACAAAAATTTTGATTCGGCTTTTTGAATAATCATTTTCGATGATTTAAATCATCGAAACAGATTCGATTATTTTAATATTAATTCAGTAACAAACTAGACGTCTTTAAGAAACTTTCACGAAAGTTCGTGCCAAAAAAAAGTTTCGTAAAGGCCTCACGCCTTTTCGATGCCTAGAAATTGGCCCATCTCGCTATGCGTGGGTGGTCCGTGAATTTCTTATGACTTCCGCCTCCGCGGATAATGAAAAACGATATCGTTCTCTTCCATTCACCCTTTTTCGTTCCTTCTCTCCAACGAATTCCGCGCGTTCCTAATTTCCATTTACCAAAATGAAAAAATAATAAAAGAGGGTTTTTTAAAAATTATATTAACATTTGTTAATTATTATTTATTATTTTATGATTATTTATTCATGATTTATTATTTATTTATGATTTATTATTTATTCATGATTCATTATTTATTCATGATTTATTATTTATTCTTAATTGCTTCAGCGGAAGAAACGTTTTCGCAATGGTCGACGGATTAGAAAAATTGATCGCCATGGTTACTCGAGTTCTTATAAATTGAGCCATATCGAGTCGTCCTTTTCTCTGTATCATCCAACGATTAATTTCCCCAAGGAAATTAACTCAGTATTTCCGGAAATCCCCAATAACCGAGCATCCACTCTTTGTCCGAATTTCCATGATAATTGTGTATCGAAGAAATGTACGCGAGTACAGCGTTATCAGAAATATCCTAGAGCAACATCGAGGGGGAATTGGAATGAATCAATGATAATAATTATTTGGGTGCGGGAGAAATAAATTTTTTCAACGCTCACAGTGTTTAATATGTGACACAGGATTAACAATTTGTTTTCTGATTTGTAAATTTGGTCGTTAATTTTTTATTTATAAAATATTGTGAAGTCGAATCGTTCCGAAAATTCGGAAAAAAATTCTCGAGTGCCTTTCAGAGATAGTACAATAACATAAAAAATTGCGGGTCAAATCCGAGAGGTGACGTGTCAAACCCAGGTTGAATCGACATGGAATGCCCCATATATAATAATAATGATAATAAAACAATATAAAAAATATAAAATTGAAATGTATATAAATACATATATGTACATATAAATATAAATACAAAATACATAATATCATACGTGTAATTAGTAACAGTAGTAATAATGAAGATATTAAAAAATAATACAAAATAATTGAAAATAAGACACCTAATTGACGTCTAATTTGAAAAGATGGGAATGAAATAAAGAGAGACAGTAAGAGAGAGGGAGAGAGAGACCAAACCGTCCTGCAAGAGCTAAATTTTGCATGCAGGCACCTGTAGATCTCACCGGAAGTGGAGCTAGAAGATTAGGAAGCGATAAGCCGAACAGACGCAAGCATGATAAAGCTCGCGAGAAAATCCGATCCCTCCGATTAGCCCGAATCGAAATTGCTCCCGAATCCAAACGAGACCCGAGTGTTGAACGATGTTCTACGCTACCGAAATTCGCACGATGATTCCTCGTGCTTTTTTTTAATACGCTCGTGATCACGTGCAAATCGATTGTCAAAAGTTAACTCCCTATTGGTAGACGCTTTTTCGTTGAGATAAAAATACGAAAAAGTGAATTTTTATTTTATGTAAAACTTGTTTGAAAAATTGAATTTTGACGTTTTTATGCCTGCTTTTATAACATTATTCATTTTTTCTAAAATTACATAAAATACTTTTGTTAATTTTAATGTTTAAAAACAGAAAAAATGTGTTATTCCGATTATGTGAAGCTTACTATGATTTTGGAAGTCTCAGTTTAAAACCTGAGTTTATTTTGTTTTTTTAATTTTGACAAAACAGAAATGTCTGGAAAAAATGGAACATCTGCTTCTATTTATTTTTCCAAAAAAAAGCGCGTTGTTCGCAAAACGAAACGGGCGTCCACTTTTTCTCAACGCTCACAGTGTTTGATACCTGATACTGGATTTTTGTGATTTTTTTCCGATTTTTAAATTTGGGCATCAATTTTTTACATAAAATGTTCTGAAGTCAAAACATTTCAAAAAAATCTGAAAAAATTCTCGAGTGCTTTTCAGACATAGTACAGTGACATAGAAAATCACGGGTTAAATCGGAAAGGTCACGTGTTGGAGCCTGGTCGAATCAGTGTGGAATGCCGTATATATAAAATATATATATTTTTAGAAAATTTTACTAAAATGTAAAAAAATATTATATTCATATATCGGGATTATACACACACACACACATATATATATATGGGGACTTTTCCCATTTTTTTTTATTAGAGACGAGAAATGTATATATATATATATATATGTATATATATATACACATTCCTCGTCTCTACTTAAACGTCTGGTATGGAGGATAGAAGCAGGCAGAGTAATTGGATTTCTCGCTCCGGTTCAATTAGAAATTCAGATTCGGCTCGGTCACTGGTAAAGAGGATTATATATCTATATATAGGTTATCGCATAGTCGAGTCCGCAATAGTGTTAGCTTTTCTGCAGGGGGCTCATGCCTCTTTACTCTTGGGTGCTTTTTTTCTTCTACTCTGGATTCGCGTATGCATGCATATGGATCCGGCAATGCGCGTGTACATACGTGAACGTATATAAGCAGGCTCGTGCACGAGTCAATCGTATGCTACACTGGGGCACTAGAGGAAGAAACAAATGTACAAAAGCAAAAAAAAAAAAATCGTTTGCTGCCTGTTTCCGGATTTAATTTCCAGCCTCGCTGCTCGCTCGAAAAAAAATGCATACTCCGATGTGTAAAAAGAAAGGAAATTCAGGGAGAACTTTGGCAATTGAATGAATTTCGAAATCGGTGCGCTAATTTTGGATGCTAAGTTTCGAACAATATCAAGATTTGTTTCTCATGGAGTTCAAGTTTCTTGGTACGTTCTTAAAGTTTGTTGTTTTTATGGGGGTTGAAGTTTGCACCGTTTGAACAAACTTTTTCTATACAATTTTTGATTTTTTTTATCGTTATCCAAATTATCGAAAATTTATTTAAAATCGCTTAATCGAAGTTGAAAAATATTTTCGCACCGTTCTGGAAACTCAAATCCGGTAAAAAAAATTGGCGACTAACAAAAAATGTATTCTCATTGCATTATTTTTATTTTCGTAGTTTAATTGTTATTGTTATCTTAAATGAGATTTTTATCCGTTTTGGAGGTCAATGAGAATCGAGAGAATTATTCGAATTAATCAAACATAGCATTATTATTATTATTAGTAAACCAAGAAATGAGGGTAATTACTATTACTAAAAAACAAAACAAAAATAATTATTATTAGTAAACGAATAAACGAGAATAATGATTATTCGGGAACGCATAAACATCAATAATTAACGAACAAACAACCGCGATCAATAATAATTATTAAATAATGTCAAGATTCTTCACGTTACTTCGTAAAAAAAAAAAACTTCAAAATTAAGAAAAATAATCATTCGTGAGATTTCAACGACGATAATTACGTCATTTTTTCCTGGACATACGTATCGATCGATGCATTGTGAAACATTGTTTTTTTTTTTTTTTTTTATATAACTTCACTTCGCTTACGTCCCAGCAATTTATCGATTTCTCTTTCTTTGGATTCTCTCGCGATCATTTTTTTTTTTTCTTTTTTGGTATATCCGTAGCGCAATCTCGTACATTCGTACGTCGCTTTAATCCCTTTACGAGCCGGCGCGTCGGACAAGCACGCGAATTTTCAGTATCTCGGGCCGGAATCCCCGGGTGCGTCTCTCCCAACGCGTATCTCCAGCTCGACGCGGGAATTTAATTTTCAGGAACACGAGCCAGGAACGGGAGTTGAGCTTTTCCGACCCGCTCCAGCATTTTCTCCGACGTTCGCTCTGCTCCTCTCTATACTCTTCCTCTTTCCTTCGTTGATCCTCTATCTTTGTCGTCCTTCCCTGCCTCTGACTTGTCTACTGACACGAATAGCCAAGACAGCCTACGCGGTACATAAACGTGTTCCCTCTAAATGGAGAACGGATTATTCCCACCCGGAATCTAAGCTCTCTCAATAATTTAAAATTATCATCGTCATCGTCAGAATTTTTCTTCATTATTATTACGTAATTACATCGATGTAATGTACACTCAATACTATTATCAATATTAGTATTATTATTATTAATTGTTATTATTATGATGATGATGATCATCATCAGAATTTAATACATTTTTATCATGTAATTACATGAATGTAATATGCCCTCCATATTATTATTATGATTGTTATTATTATTATTTTTATTGAAATATAATTATTATTGATCAAATAAAATGATCACCATCATTTTTACTATTATTATTTTTATCATCGTCATATAATTATTATTATTCATCACCAATTAATATATTAATTGGTGATGAATAATAATAATTATATGACGGTGATAAAAATAATAATAAATTAATTTTAATGACGATGATAAAAATAATACTAGTAAAAATAATGGTGATCATTTTACTATTACGATTATTATTACAATAATCATCGAATCAGTAACAATCAGTAGTACTAATGATAATGAGAATTGTATTATTATTACTATCTAATTACTATACTTTTATTATTACTATATTATAAATGAATGTTTTTTATAAACGAAACTATTATTATTATTATCAATATCATCATCATCATTACTATTATAATGATTGAATCATTAGAATTGAATCAGGGTCGAAAATTTGTGAGGTTATGTCAATTATGCACGTGTCGTTATCGAAGGTGAGCTCCACGACGTGCACTTATCTCTTCGAGTTTATGTGAGGCGTCCTGCTAATAACTAATTAGCCTGACGTGGCATGCGTGCGAATTCGTTCGGTACAATAGTTCGTGGAGGAAGGGGGGGGGGAACACATGACTCTTTATCGCGTTAAAATCTCGAGTACAACCAGGCACTGACCATGTATGATTATCTCACGAGCACCCGACCGAGAAGAGAGACGTGTGTACTCCAATATACTCCCGTTACTACGCAACGCGTCCATTATTATCCTCTCTTCAAATTTGAAACGTTCGGTCACTCGAGCGCGTGCTCGTGCCTTCGCTTTTGTCGGACACTTCATCCTATCCGATTCCTCCGAGGTGATATCGGAATTTTACGAGATCACGTGGACACCAAGGAAAACTTGCCAGCTCGAGTCACGATAAGGACCATTATTTTAAAAAAAATGTTTATTATTCTACATTTTTCTTGTTAAACATTTTTAATCGATGAAAGAAAATTTTCTTTGGCAGATTTCAGTTACGAATATCGTGAAAATATTTTGAAAATTTTTTTTCCCGAATTTTGAAAAAAGCTAGTATTTGCTTGGGGAGATTGCAGTTACGAAAATCGTAGAAACTTGAAAACATTTTTTTGTAAATGATTTTTTTCGAATTTTGAAATTAAGTCTGCGATGCATCTTAGAAGATAAGAAAGTTTTATGAGATCACGCCGAAATCGAGGAAAATTTGTGCACTTGAGTCGTGATAAAATTATCATTAAAAAAATAGTTTTATTATTATTATTATTATTATTATCGATTTTGCTGATTTTCATTTTACGTCCTTAAACAAATAATTGAAAAATAATCGAGGGATTCTCTCAGATATTGACCAACAGAATTACGAGCGAATGAAAAATCACTGCATGCGAATACAACCTTCAACCTTAATACTATCGTCCAACGCTTCGACGGAATTTCACGAGATCACGTAGAAATCGAGGAAAACTTGAGAGCTCGAGTTGCGACACAATATTTGTTTTTTATTCCCATTAGTATTATTATTATCCTCATTCTTATCTAGATTCAAATTCTACATCTGTAAATAAGAGACTAAAAAACGATGGAGGGATATTTTGCCTAAGATATAAAAAAAAAGAAAAAAAAAAGAAAATGGTAAATAATTTCATGGCGATGTAACAATCAATCTTAAGAAAAGTTGGTTCGAACAAGCCGAATAACAATTATTTACGGATATAATTATTAAGAAAAAGCAGTAAGAAAAAGCATCTTTTTTCAAAACTTTAGTTTACACTAACATCATAAAAAAGTTAACGAAGGATTGACTATTTTTATTACGTTTTATTAAATACTAAAATTTATTAAATCATAAAAAATAAAATAATAAAATTCATACTAAATGAATTTTACTTATGTATACTGTTTTATTACTTATACTATATTTTTATACCATTATCCCAACTATATTTTATTATTTTTACTATGCTATTATAATTACTACTGTATTAATTTTTTCATCATTTATATTATTTATTAGTTATAACATTTTTATCAATTCGAAAATTTGACTGTTAGGTTTCAATCGAGCTTTTCCACCTTGCCTTTACATCGAGAAAAGAAAAAAATGCACGCCATCCAAATTTCAAACGTTTTGGGTCGTGTTTTTTATTTTTGTTTTTTCACGATTGATTCGAAGATCCAAGCTTCATAATTTTCATACAGAATTCATACAGCCTCATGTGTCTTTCGTCGGTGTGTTTCGTTTTTGCAAATTTCGAGGCTTGATAAAATGGAACGGTGATATCGAATCGAAAAATGCCACCGGCGCGAACGTAGCCAATAAAAATGCAAATGAACGATCGATTTATGTACGCGAAGGTCTGTGTATATTCGTTTCTATCCATCCGGTCGTCAGGCGACGTTTCTTCATTGTATAAGGCTTCGATATGGGAACCCGAGAGACACTATGTCAGTCCATCCCAAAAAGACACCTGCGAGTTCACTTGACGTTCGTAAAACGACTGGTCTATTCGCGTGAATTCGTCGTTCCAGCCAATCAACGAATCACTGATTATAATCAGTGATTCGTTTAAACACAATTAAATAAATTTCTTGTATTTTTTATTAACAAAGTACAAGATTAAAATCTGAAAATGCAAAAAAAATTGTAAAATCTATGAAAATGACGTATAACAGAATTAGATCATAGATTTTACAATTTTTTTGCTTTTT
>JAPYZJ010006188.1:0-10345 GCA_030522765.1 Ophioninae sp. B BG-2022a | reverse complement strand
AAAGAAAAACCATTTTTTTTAAAGTAATAATAACAAAACACGGCCTATAAACTCCAAACTACGCATATGTCAAAGTAGCCCCAAAATGTGTCAAAGTAAACCGCAAAGTCAAAGTAGCCCTGGTTTACGGTACGCGACACATTGCTGATAACCCCTGATCAAATTGATGCCAAATGAAAAATCGTTTTATGAAACGAAACGTTTTATACGAAACTGCTGATAAGACATTGGAGGGGCCACAGAATCGACGTTACGGCCGATAGTTGTTGTTACGGTTCCATGTTACTTGATCACACGACGGTAAAATATCCCTAAGAAGCCCAGAAACAAACAAACCCAAACAAACCCAGACAAATCCAAATTTTCATGTTTTGTCGTGTTAAATTTTTTCAGTAATATTTTGTCGAGTGAAAGTATGTCATGCTACCGTTGTAACTGATATACGTACAGTTGAAACTACCAAACAAACAAACACAAAAAAATATATTTTGTCGGTGATATTCTGTCGTGTGATATTATGTGACGCTACCTTTGTAACCGATATACCTACAGTTAAAACTGCCTACGATAATACTACTTGCGACGACGTATCGGATATGACGACGAAATCTAGTCGTTATAACCGCATGCAAACAAACCCAATGAAAACAAATCCAACGAACACACAGATTCACCCGAACAAACCCAAACAATGATGTTTTGATTCAGACGAACAAACACTCGCAAATAAACCCAAACAATGATGTTTTGATTCAGGCAAACAAACACAAACATACCTAAACAATGATGTTTTGATTCAGACGAACAAACACTCGCAAAAAAACCCAAACAATGATGTTTTGATTCAGGCAAACAAACACAAACAAACCCAAACAATGATGTTTTGATTCAGACAAACAAACACTCGCAAACAAACACAAACAAACCCAAACAATGATGTTTTGATTCACACAAACAAACCCAAACAATGCTGTTTTGATTCAGACAAACAAACACACGCAAACAAACCCAAACAAACCCAAACAAACCCAAACAATGCTGTTTTGATTCAGACAAACAAACACACGCAAACAAACACAAACAAACCCAAACAATGCTGTTTTGATTCAGACAAACAAACACACGCAAACAAACCCAACCAAACCCAAACAATGCTGTTTTGATTCAGATAAACAAACACACGCAAACAAACCCAAACCACGATGTTTTGCCGTGTGATATTTTGTCGGTGATATATGTAATGCTACCGTTGTAACCGATATACAGTTGAAACTGCTACGATAATACTAGTTGAGACGACGTATTGTGTATGACGACGAAATCTCACCGTCGTTATAACCGGTATCCACTGTTTTCGTTCCAAAATATGATGTGACAAATAAATAATCAGTATTATTCCGCATGTGTTGGTTTGGCGGAAAAGCGTACACGAGAAAGCTCGGCAATCTGACGTTACATATATGCATTTGGAAAGGAAATACATTATACGTACATGCATGAATGCTGGGGAGAGCACTCACGCTGAGAAAATCACCCTTCTGGTTTCAAATATCTTATAGCGATAGTTATCTAACGTTCTCGGTGCGAGTTTCCTTCTCGCTGCTTTCTGGCCAGGCTCTTGCCGCCTCTAGCCCTGCTCTCTCTCGCTCCTATCCGTGGGAATAGCATAATCGAGGAGAGTATGAAGAGGGTGCGAGCACGAAAGCAAGAGTGAGAAAGCGAAGGGATGAAAAGTTGTTGGGGTGTTATGCAATAATACCAACCGCAAAAGTTAGTTTCCGAGCGGTATACACCGTTGTGTTATTATGTTATATACGTTTTCCGGTAGATATGTAACCTACACTAGGGTAGAATTCTCATCAAAGAATTATGAACCATCCGTTCGTGGATCGGAGGAAAAACTCTTCCTGAGCAAAGTAAATATTTTCGACTCAAGCTTGAAAGTAGAAAATAATTTTTATTTCAAGAAATTGATCATTTTTTAATTTCACCAATTCGCTCTCCTCATTTTTTATTAACCAGTAAGTGTGAAATACACATTTTCAAAGTAGAGTGGAAATCGCTTATGACACTGACAATGAAGGGCCCACGCAGAACCAGCGTTGTAGGCGATGGCACAGCTACAAAAAAATTATTATCTGGGGTCAGATCGTTACCAGACCAGATATGCTTTTGGGCTCGCCGAATTCGAATTTCAAATCCATTTATTTCATTGAAATAATCCATTGAATCCATTGAATTGGAATGATCCATTGAATTCATTGAATTGGATTAATCCATTGAATCGACTGAATTGGAATGATCCATTGAATCCATTGAATTGATTTTTTGAATCCATTAAATTGAAATGATTTCTTGAATCCATTAAATTGAAATGATTTTTTGAATCCATTTAATTGAAATGACGTTTTGAATCCATTGAATTGAAATGATTTATTGAATCCATTGAATTGAAATGGTTTTTGAATCCATTGAATTGAAATGATTTTTGGAATCCATTGAATTGAAATGATTTTTTGAATCCATTGAACTGAAATGATTTTTTGAATCCATTGAAATAATCCAGTGAATTGAAATAATCTATCGAATCTATTGAATTGAAATAATTCATTGAATTTAAATAATTCATTAAATCCATTGAAATTATCCAGCAAATTGAGATAATTTATCAAATCCATTGAATAAAAATAATGCATTAAATCCATTGAAAAAATCCATTGTATTGAAACAATCCATCGAAATCCATAACGTCAAGTTTCCGCCATAACCTCAAATAGTTACAGTGGTGATCTTGATGGGATTAAATGGCCTTCGGGTTCAGTTCGAGCGACCCCAAAAACAAGTAACCATGGTCCGATTCTCAATCGAGAATACTTTATTTAACAGCTTATAAGGATATATCCGATACGTTGCCTCGAACGGTAACTCCTTACAAGCGGTTTTGAATGTATCGTATCGATAACCGGTAACTCCAAGATAATCATTTATTTTTCCTGCATCTCTGGATGAATCGAATAAAAAGCAAATTCAACTCATCACAGCGAAGAATGATCACCGATGAGCAACAGTAATTTTCGACTCGTCGAAGAACTGTTAAAAGTAGTTGAGAAGTTTCCAAGATGATGCTATCGAAAAGTTGATCCTGAAGTTCTTTGTCATCGGATACAAAATTCCTGGTTTCCTTCGGTTGATCCGACTGCCTCCTCTCTTTTCGACTTTTAGCTCTTTTCATCCGTACGCAACTACATCTTCCACTTCTACAGCGTTTCGTTTTCTCTCTCTTTTTCCCTCTTCGTCTTTGTTCACCTCCCCCCCCCCTTAAACCCCCCAGCATCCCCACTCTTTTTTATCGTTCCACAGCGATGTGTACCTTGTATCCATCCTTGATGTTTCGTTACCACTACTCCATAGGGTAACCATGCCTCCAACGGTTGCAACCGTCCTCTTCCGTCTTGTTCACGGTCAACGAGCGACCTTCCACTCCCTCTTCGTCTTTCTCGCACACTGATTCACTCATGAACACACACATAGAGAAACACACGTGCACACAAACACATTTATACGCGCAGCTATTCTCTCTTCTTGGCCAACTCTCGGTACTGGTCATATGTATAGTTATATCTATACGCACATATATATTTATATGTATAAAACGGATTTTTATGTTGTGTGAGTGGTTGCTCACGCTCTCTGGTAGCCATACTGAATTTTACTACCACACTTCTCCCACTCGCTGGCATCAGTGTCGCAGTAACTTTGCCGTGGAATGGATCGTTCCTTTTCCGCGACTCAAGCATACGGTCTGGTATGTACGCACTTTTCCAAGTTCTTCATAATGTGCATTTTTCTTTATCTTTCCCGTTGATTCTATACGAAAATTTGGTGGATTTGTTGTAGGTCGATTATAGAGCTAGACCGATATATGTATATAGGTTATTGGGCTCCCAATTGTAGTCCGACTGCAATTGGGTTATCCTATCGAATGTCAACATTTGCAAATGATTTTTTTTGTTCACTGCGTATTGCTGTTGGGGCTTGGGATGTAATACGGAAATTGGAATTGTTACCACTGGTTACTTTTGGCTTTTGATAACCTTCGAACTAGCTGGAAGATTTAACTGTATTGAATGCAGATTCGAGGATTCGTGGTGATAACGTGTTCAATTTGAAGTGCCGTTTTCTTGGACCTGGTAGTCGGAAAAAAAGTGTTTGCGCGTGTGTATGTGTAGTTATACGGATTCCTTCAACAATGACGTACTTGATGACGCATCGTTGAGTCGTATGATTCTCTTATCCATTTCTGCAAACGACCATTTTTGCCTCAACGAATCCTTTCTTATTTCTATTTCAACGAATCCTTATAAATTGTATAAATATATTTGCGGGACTTTGAATTTCTGAAGGTGCCTTGGAATCGAACAGGCGTTCTATGAGTCTCTCTCGCCATGTGGCGTTCAATGGCGCCAAAACTCTATTTTTCTCTCTTATATAGATCTTTTTCCGAATGGTATTGAAATATGGTACGTTGTCAAACATTTCTAGAGATCTACGTAAATGCGATATAAGGGGCATGAGGAAGAGGATATATATGTGTGTTATTGGTCGTATGACGTACGCAATATATCAATATATTCTTATTCAACGAAATTGTATCCGTAAGAGGTTGTCGTTTCACTGTGTCAACACTTGAGAATTTATCGATCGTTTTAACTGAATTGAATTTGTCTGGAAACGATTACTCGTAAATTTTCAACGAAAAAGCAGTTTTTTTTAACGTTTTGGCTTTATCGCCGCTAACTAAATGGATTGTGAAATTATTATGGTACAGTTGGACACGTTATGTGTTAATAAAAATCGCTCGTAACATTGTTTGCAAGGTTAGACGAAACAATGTAATATCTAAAAATTCTCTGATTTCGATTGGTCAATCTTAATCCCAACTGATTTTTCCAAAGCATGAAATTCGTTATTTTCATTTCGAGTGAAAATACAGTTGATGAAAAAAAAAATATTTGCTCACCTTGTCGTGTTCGAATTTTCTTTCGAACAAAAAATGCTTTATTTAGCTACTGTTTCTATTAAATAGTTTATCTTACAAATGTACGTTTTATCTGTTGAGATAAATCTTGGAAAAACATGAACAATAAAATAACGACAAATAAACAACAATTTCGACTTATATTTAATGCGGCTACTCAAAAACGCTCGCAAATATAATATAAAAAAAAGTTTGTTGAGAAAATAAAAAATACAATAATTATGTTGGTATTATCTTTTTAAAAAAATCAAATGCTTCAGTTAGCTACTTTTTCTATTAATTAGTTTATCCTACAAAAATACGATCTATCTGTTGAGAAAAATCGTCGAAAAACATGAACAATAAAATAACGACAAATTAACTACAATTTCGTGTTATATGCACAAATCCTTTTTTTTTAGGCATTGTTGTCTTTTGTAAATTCTTTGCGCAATTTTCGTTTGAATAAAATGTATTTAACTTATATTTGGCGTACAATATGTCTACGTAAATACGCTTGTAATAAATATAATACAAAAAAAAAGGTTTTTTGGTAAAATAATAAAACCCTTAATTATAATTCTGAAGGGGAATATTTTTCAAAAGAAATGACTTATTTCTCGTAATTATTGTGATTATAAAATGTGATCATAAATCACATTTTTTTTCGGGAAAGTGTAAAGCATGATTTATCTTTTGATAAATTATCCCTGACGTCAATAGTCAATATGACACGTAAAAGTGGTAGAAATATTAACTATCATGTAAATGGGACAGTTCTCATATAGCAATAACGTATAACCCCAAGGAGCTGTTCAAGTGAGTTGACCTTGCTACTTCGAGTTATTGAAAATAACGGCACGATTGGTAGATGGTTCATGATGAACATGTTTTTTTTTCTCTTTTTCGGATGAGTAAAGCATATACGTTTTTTCGGCAGATACGAATATATTTAATTTCACGAGCATACGAAAACTTTCCTTATTTACTGACCATAATCCGTAAGTAGGCTGTATGTCATTTTAAGTCGACTTTTCCGTCGATCTAAACATCCTACTGCGTGATCTATTTGATAATGACGTCTGTAATTACGTCACGCGATTGTAGAATTGGGACATGACTCCAAGAATTATAACTTCTCGATATTACTATTCTTATCGATGTAGAACACAAATTTATGACCATAGCTGTCAAACTAATAAATGTTGCAAATTCGGATATTCAACTACACATTAATATCGCCGATTGAAGTTTTTATTGAACTATTAAATAAAAAGAAGTTGAAATTTGCATCGATGCGATGAAACGAAAAAATATGTATTTTTAATTTCTCAAATTTTCTTCGATAAACCTAACGATCCTTAACCGAAAAGCTACAATCTAAAAGTGCAAAATGTTTTTGGTATTAATAATAATTAAATCGTAAAACTCGTTGCGTTTCAACGATGCAAATTTCAAGTCCACAAAAATCGCCTCGGTGTAATAATTTTTAACGAGGTTATGAATAGATGGAGAAGACAATTTTTTTGGGTTTATTATTATTCCTTATTATTTTATTATTATGTAAGAGGGCTCAAGAACGAAATATTTATGATTTTTTAAGGGTCGGGTAGGAAACCCAAACTTCGAATGACCAGAAGGCTCAAATTTCCGAATTTGAATATACCAAAACTAGAAAATTTCGTAAACTTTTAGGCTTTTTTAAGTTTGTTTAAAATCAAGGGTTTAAAATCAAACTAATGATCCCATATAAACCCAAACAAATTTCGTAAACTTTTATGAAATTTGTAGTTTTGGACTATTAAAATTCGGAATTTTGAGCGTTCTGGTCAATCGAAGTTCGGGTTTCCTACTCAGCCACATTTTTTGTAAGACAAAGATTCTCAGTATTTCAATGCCCCAATGCCGAATGTCTACGTCTGGGTTTGATCAGTTCATATCGTCATTGTATCGACCAATGTGGCAGAAAACGTTAGAGGATTTTTTAGATATCTATGGCAGGTCTTCGATCAGCTGTCGGAGCTATGTTCACGCACATAATTCTGTCCATGCAGCTATTTGAGCTTGGATTCTGTACGGGAATATCGGAAAATTCGGCCCATCTCTCCCCTACCTCTTGAAAGGAGTTACCCGATAGGAAATTAAATTAAATTAAGCCTACTAATTAGCTTGAACCCGAAGTTGCGTAGTTAGTGAGTTATAACGGTGTTGAAATTTTCGAAATGTTCGTGTTTGTCACCAAAATCGAATAATTTTAAAAATAATTCACTTCGAATATTTAATTCATACTCTTTCGACAGCTGACGAATGAATGATGAAATTTTAAAAAATCATGCCTGAAATTCGCATAATCTTAGAAATAAAAGATTTTTTATTCTGAGATCAGAAATAAAAGATTTTTTATTCTGAAATCAGAAATAAAAGATCCATTATTTCTGAGATCGTTGGCGAAATTCGATCATACAATTTTTTAAGTCATCATTAATTCGTCAGCTTTCGGAATAGTATCAGCTGAACATTTAGAATAGCGTATTTTTGAAAAATGTTTGTTTTTAGCAATAGGTCTAGTCATTTCTAAACATCCTAAAATCATCATAACTCATTATCAGCTACACAATTCTAACTCCTGGTCGTTGGGGCTTAATTCAATTCACATGACTTCTGCGATGATCCCTTGAAGGATAGGTTGCATAGTCGATCACCCCGTGATCACTTCATATAGAAAACGTTGAACCTACTATAGTTAGTTTATAGACTTATGCTTTTATTTTTTTCTTAGGATGTTTAGCATAAAGGGTCGGACAGTAGGCTTGCATTACAATTTCTCAAAAACCCGAAAAGTGTATGCGATGAGATAATGGAATGGAAAAATGTAAGAAATCGCGGATGTCTTTGTGTTGTTCATGTGTTATAAAATAATTTATCTACGCAGAAAACTTATGAGATTTTCACTATTATTCCCTATATAATTATATTATCGTTCATGATACAAATAAACAATTGTTTATGGATTTGCTGTATAGGAAAGTTGTTAATAGTATATTGTACATTATAAAAATGTTTGTATAGTTTGAGATTTTTATCTTAAGAAAATCGTAAAAAATTCCATTTGGCATGGTTTACCTTATAGCATTAAAGACCATCTATTATTACCGTGAGAGAAATTCGCTACAAATTGTTTCATCCTTCAATGTTAAAACAGATAGATTAAAAAAGGTTTTTAATTTATGTTTTGTTGCATACAATTAATCGCACGGAAATTAATTGAGTTGCACAATGTACTCAGCGATGTTAGTTTTAATGTACAATTGGCTAGATTTGTCTGTGCGACCGGATGCCCTTACCGAGTGTCGCGGGGTAGTGGGAATTAATGGAGGGGAGGTGGGGGTACTCTATCGAAGTCTGCTCAAAGCACCGCTGAGTCGGTTATAAACGACCGAAAGGCACCGACAGCCAAGCACACTTTTCCAATCCGCCAGTGAAAAAGTATTCAAGCCATTTTTATTTTATCTGCTGAAATCGCAAGAGTAAACTGAAGAGTAAGTGATTTTTTACGAAAGGTCGTTATTAGATTTCGCTCAAACTTTGTCTATTCAATTGAATTATGTGCATTTATTCCAAAGCTCATTCGTACAGTTTGTAGTAAAATTCAACATTTTATATGCAGTTGAAGGCAAGAAATATTTTTTGTTTTTTTTAAATGTTGGTTTTCTTTTGTTTTTTTATTTGGTTTGGTTTTTTGGTTTTGGTTGCTGAAAAAAAACGAAGAAATTGTTTTTTGAAAAATTTTTTTTAATTCACTAATTTAAGATACAGTGCATTATACGTTGTTTAATAAATGAAATTCGTTTTGGTTTTCCATAATTACGTTTTATTTCAACGGAGCGTAATATTCCCAATTTTATTTATTCAAATTCCCATTTCGTCGTTTCGATGAAGAATTAGAATCAGAAGTCAAGTTACAATTTGAGTCTAGAGGAATGCGAGTAATTTGGAAAAATGACGATGAAAAAGAAAGATGTTTATTCACGGATACCCTCTTTAAGCGAGCGAGTATCAAGCCAGTCTATTGGCTTACATATCCGATCGATTCTTAAAGTACATCATATAATCTTTATTAGCTCTAACATGATATTTGTGTTGGATTACACAGCGCTCGTTAATATATATTCAGACATAAACGAGATCAGATATTAATTACATCCATACTACATGCATACATTACATGCTAGTTATTAAATCAATCATTGATTTCTTTTGTTTCAGAAAATGGAGAAATTATTAAAAATTACTTTTGCTTGTGTCTTTGTACTATCTGCGGCTCAAGTCAATGGATATTCACGTAAGTACCTTTTTGTCTCACAATGACAATCTCGAATATTATGGTGTTACTTGTATCTTAGTTATACTTTTAATACTCTTATATTAACCTATTTTCTTAAGGGGGAGCCACCCCCCCCCGTCCACCGATCAGGGTGATAGTTTTCCATGAATTTCTTAAACGGCTTTTCAAAATGTTATAAAATTGTCCTAAACGACTCTTCAGAATTTCATGAGATTTGACCTGACAATGTCAAATTGATAGACGAACGGCTGCCTTCTCGCCAAATTTCTCAAATCGAAAAAAAATTACAGTTGGTATTATCACGCGAGCGTCGTGATGGAAATGCTGTAAAATAAAAAGTTTGGTTAATATCACAACTTGGAGGGGAGAAGACCCGCGTAGCCATGTTCAAAACACACATTTTGGGACCTCAACAATTTGATTCTGTCACATATTTTGGGAAATCTATGGGAAACCATAACTTGTAGGTATTTGTTTACGATTTCGAGAAAATATCGTTCGACATTTGTGACATTTAGTTCCGGCGAATGCCGGAGCAGCGCACATCTCGAAATTTTATCCCGGGTGTGACCCCGTCTTAAGTGAACTATGAACTTAAATTATCCTCGATCAATAGTTATATCAGTCCTCCTCGCACACCGTAAAATTATACATACATGTAGAAAAGTCGATATACAGTATTTCTAGACAAAAATAATTGCCAACAACCAGTTCGGCGCTTCTATCTGTAAAAATAGCCTTTTCGACATTTTTTAAACGAAGTTATCATTATTTTAGTTAAAAGTAGATCGCTGTGACAAATATCTATTAGAAAAGCTTCAGCTTCGGAACTTAAATTATTCTCGGTCAATATTTATATCAGACCTTCTCGCACACCGTAAAATTATACACTACCGCTCAAAAGTTTGGATACACCAGTCGATATTTTTTCCCGCACTTAAAGTTTGATAACTCTGCCAAAAAAAAAGATATTCGAAAATCCA
>JAPYZJ010006187.1:0-10346 GCA_030522765.1 Ophioninae sp. B BG-2022a | reverse complement strand
AACGGCCTCCCGCTCACTGGTCGATGCGCCAGCCAGAGCACAGCCAAACGGTCACCGCACCAAGTGTCAGCCTCTCTCGATGCTGCGATCAGTGATCGCCCGAGCCGCACTCCGACCGCCCAACCACCAGCGTCGGTTTATAATTCATGTCTTATTATTCTCTCAAGAGCTATGAACCTGCAAATCTTCGAAAATGTTGGTAATTTGTTAATATCGATTCACTGATCCCCTAATGATCAACAAACTTACACAATCGATCCCATGATAACGGAAAACTGTACATATTGTTGCTAGCAAAAAAATGTACACGTTTTTTTAATTGAAGAAAATTGGCTTCTTTCAAGCCCTTGATATAAAAATATGCCACGCGCACACCAAATTCCTTCCTATCGATCCTATGAGATAAATGATAAATTAAAATGAAACGGAAAACGGCCATCCAGTAAAATTGCTCTTACAATGAGAATTTCATAAAATACGAAACAATTGGAAACGCTAACAATGCTTCTCGGAATAGCTAACAATCAATTCGTGTTGTTTTCCCATATCGTGATTAATAGGTTTTCCTCGTGAAAATATAACGATGAAAGTATTGAAATGTTTTTTTGCTACTCGTTTCCTCGCCGATCTTCAATCGAGAATAACGAGTGAAAGAAAAGTTTCGGGTTATCCTCGAGCCTCATCGATTTTCTTTTTCTACGCAAACGAGCTTGGGGAATGGTCGGTACTTAGTGCCAGACAAGAGGAGAGAACTTCAATACTCTCGTTTCCTCAAGAGCGCACGTTACAAAAAGGGCTCCACCTTCCTTGTACACCGGAAATAATGCAAGGAGCACGCACCACGTAAACTACTGTAAGAGTTAAGCGCGAGCTGATAATCTGATGTCACGCGAGGTCAAATAGCAACGCATACTACCATTTCCGTGTTTAACGTAGGTACTCGTATTAGATTCCATACGCGTTCATTTATTTGAATAAATATGTGACCGAAATGGTGACTCAACTTCTTGGCCTGAGAGATTTGAGTGATTCGAGGCGATGTCTGCCACTCGAGGACGTAAATTTCACGTGGGAATTGATCGGACAAACATTCGGCACATGCAAAACCACCAAAAGTGTTATTTCGAGCATATTACAATTTTACGTCAAAAGCAACAACGAAAGAAAAAATATTTTGTTAACATTAGTTTTCTGTCGAAGCTTCCATTTTTTCTTTGTCGTAAATTGATGTAAGAAAATTTTGATACCATTATTTTCTTTCGTTGTTGCTGCTAACGTAAAATTGTATGCAATTATACGTTACAATTATTAAATGTAAAAATGTCAAAATTTTACCCAATTATACGTAACATGTAATTATCGTGTTGTGTACTTTAATCACATTTTTCGCATATCTAAGCTCCAAAATTATTCAACTGTTTACCGTCATGATCATTATATTAGAATTGTAATCTGCGATCAAAGATTTTTTATGCAAATTTCACGAGGAGAATTTTAAAAATAAAAAAAGAAATTATCCGGAACAGCTCAATACATTATTGTACAGCTATTGTCCTATTATGGTGTGTGGTAACTATGTAGATGGTTATAATGAAGATACTATGTGGTAATTGCACGATACAATATTTTAACTTTAATAAAGATAGAATTTACACATCAGATAATTCTTCAAAACTTTTTCTTCTAAACATCTTCGATTATTTTATTTTATTTTTGAATTGTGTATAATCTGAAAACGTTCTCCACGCAAGAGTACCTACTGAATCTCTGACTCTGACTCACTAAACCATGACTTTCTTTCCTATCTTCCGGGAGTGAATATTTCGAATTTATTATTTTTTTACTTTTATTCAAAATTGATAAAAATTCCGATCACTGCACGGCCATTACAGTCATCGAAAAACATTCTGAAAATTTTACGAAATTGGAGTTGTTTGATCGACTTTGACGACATTCAATACCACCCACAGAGAAAAGAGGAATTCATAGGGCATATCGGTATTTCAAGTTTTCTACTGCTCTGTCCAATCGTGCTTACGAATAAGTGTCTATACATTGCATGCATGTTCACATGCCCGGGCAAAGACGTCGCTACGGAATGGCAATAAAACACGTCTGACTTTTCCTTTTCAAGATTCCTTCAATATTCTCATGCGTGTTCTTCTCACTGTATGCTTTTCAGAACATTGAGACCGACGTTCTCCTATAGGAGAAATTTTTCATATACCACCTTTGCTGTGTATGTGTGTGTATAAATAAATATACATATAAATATGAATAAACATCGGGTACAGTTATGTTGAAAAAAAAACATTTCGCTTTGAAAACTTTCCACACAGTAGGTACCCAACTAAATATACACTATTGTGCCAATCCCAATGTGTTTAAAAATACCCCTTCGGATCTATGTAAACGTATTATCATGCGAGTAATTAAGAAAATTGCGTCTCCTCGCAATATTAGATTTATCGAAAAATTTTTGAGACTGTCGTCAAACTGGCAGGATAATTAATATTACTCAGATTAAATGGGTCTGGAATATTTTTCGATCATCTTCTGTTAGAACATGTATAAAGTAATACACAAGTAGAAATAATAGCCTAATAAGGGAATGTGTAGGACGAATTTTTTTTCACAATGTAAATCTAAAATATTTCCCCAAAAAACCTCATTCCTAAAAGAATGGTCATTAACTTTTTTTATTTCAACTTGAGTTTCCATAAAAACTATCTTTTGTAATAACTTGCCGGGCGGAAATTCAAACACAAAATGGTTATAGTGAAACAATGTGTGAAATTGTTCGCACTTTTCAAAGCATAGGCTATACAGATTCATAATAAAATTTCAAATGTACAAATGCACCAATTGTTGGTGCGTTTATCACCGAGACTATGAATAGGTTGTTAATTAATAAAAATCTCGATATAATAAGAATGCCAATAAAAAATCTACAACGAAGATTTACTCCGATTTTCAGAGATTCACCTTTCAGCTATTTTTTGCAAAGTTTTCATTATTTCGATTCGCCCGCGGTGTACACCTCGCCCGGAAACAGAAACGTTTACCTCCCAAACTATATCAACTTCACAAATGTTTAATTAATCTCCATCATATTCAATAACAGTACGTTCCAATTAAATTAAACGATGTAGCATTCGTTTAAAAAGTAAAGGAGAAAAAAATGCATCGCAGCGATGAAGCTACCGGAAGCAGCGTTTCCATGGATCCGCGATACGAATTTGACGAGTCAATATATGCACAATTTCAAAGAGTGCTTCTACATAGCGGTTTTTCATTTTCCCGGAAATATCGGACGCTTCGAGAACGATTTTCGCTCGTGAAAATTGTTATTTTTCATTTACAAAAGCTGCCCTTTCCTGGATAGGTCAATTTTTGCACATTCTCCAAATCGCAGTTATTTACTTCGCGCTTCTTTTTTTTTTTAAATAAAAATAGAAAGAAAAAAAACTCCGGTTAGCGAAGTCATAGCCAGACGTCCATTTATTTTGGGGACGATTTTGTTTTCTCCTCTTTCCCGGGAAAATGAATTTCGGTATGACGCGAACGAGCAACATTGAACGGGAATTTCGTTAAAATTCCCGGTCACCGGATACAATATGTAGGTGTACGTCGAGGTAGAGCAACGAGTCATATATCCAATCCGCGCGTGCACACCGTCCGTCTATATATAATTGATCAGGGAAAGCGCGGAGACCTCTCCGTACGCTAGATCGTCAATGCTGGCAACGGCTGTACAACGTCCATCAGCAAAAATCCCAACGAGACTGGAAAAAATGCTTGATAGGCTTTTAATGATTCCCGGCTGGTCGACTCTCTCGTCCCGTACGTCCGAAAGCCCTATATTGGATTGAACCCTCGATGTTTCGTCGCTGCGGACATTTTTTTTTCGTCACTGCTCGGTTCCTCATTCAAAAAGCACCGAACCTCCATCGCTAGACACCGATAAATGTCCAGATTTTTTCAACATTACTTCCTGTTATCTTTATTCGAGCACTGTTTGTCATACTTTTCTCTGAAAGGTTCCACTTCAAAATGCATTTAATAAAGCAAATATAAAATTGATATATTCAAATTAATAATCCAATTAACAATACAATTAGTAATTCAAATTAATAAACTCAATTCGATTAATAATAATATTAATCTAATTGAACACGTCATAATATCAAAAGTCCAGTATTAAGCTCAGTTAAAAAAAAAACATATTCTTAAATACTGAGGTGGAAATCACTTCCGTACTATTCGATATAAAGTGACCATAAAAGTTGAGGAGAATGGTCATTCTACCTTGATCAACATGGGACGGCCATAGAGGATATAATGAGGTTGCCTCATACAGGAGAGAGTGCCCACTCGTAAGAGAGTGAGTGCCTCATACTTAAAAAAGGGTTCCCGTGTTCGTTCAGTCTAGAATCTAGCGATTGCATCATCCCACTCACCCGGCTCTCTTCAACAGTGCTAGCCTAAACTAACAAACTGAGGACTGTTTTTGAACTATTGAGTCCTCAACTTTCTCATGCCAATGAAGCCTCATGATTTATCCACGGATGGCCCGACTAGTTAGGACACGCTTCTTCCCTTGAAAAATTAGGATCATCACACGAAAAGTATATAGATCGATGTCCCACCCATTGTTCTTAGAAATACAACAAAAATAATGCTTTTATAGGTTATGCTATAAACAAGTATATGTTTTCAGTTGTACGGCTCAAAGTATGTTTACGTACGCCGATAGTTTAATCACTAACTAACCATAATCTCTTTTTAATCAGCTGAAAAAACAACGGCAAATTACTCAGTTTCTCGTTGATGTTTTATCGTAAATTCAAAAACAGCGTGGCGAGACTAATGGCGGCCCCGAGCCACCGACAAAAAAGCCTGTTTTTTCTTAATGAAAGTTGGTAATATTTTATTTATCCATATTTGCTGTATGGCAATCTATCCCGGAATTGCCGAATTTCGAGAGAAAGATCATCAACGGCGAAAAAGTGTCGATAGAAAATTTATGATGAATAAAAAAAGCATAAACCAAAAATTGGATGGCTAGACGGATTATGGTCGACCGTATCGTCGTTTATTTTACTTTGGATCAGTGTGGCCTTGCGATGTGGTCAGAATCGGTGAATTTTGCTTTGAAATCGTCAAAGGGATCGCATTACCGAGCCCTCTCTACTCTCCTCATAAAAGAGTCATTTTCGTTCAACGTTTCCATGAGAGAAGTCCGTTGGCAAAGAAGGCAAAAAAAAAAAGAAAAAGACACGCCCACACTCGGAACCTTCAACTCGACGGAAAATTATATGATCCTCGATTCGCGAAACGCCGTTTACATATAACGTTTCTTCTCCTTCTTTTGATCTCTCGCAGTCCCTGTGCATACATCGCAGAAATTACGACAACCTCATTTTGATCGTACTTCAATCAAGTAAATGGGCTATTATCCCATTGGTAAAAAATGTATACGAGCCCATTTGCCTTTCAGTCAATAGTCGACGGGTCTTGTTTCTTGTACGATTATATAATTGTTTTGGATTCGCGAAATGAGTTTCAAGGGATAAAAATCCAATATGACAACCCAAAAAATAGGGTTAAGTACTTGAAAAACAAATGTCTTTTAAGGAATAAGACGGTCGAAAAACCTGTTGCAGACATATTTAGTATGTATGCATGTTTCAGCAGAGGTGTGTGTGCCACATATTGTTTAAAAATATCAATAATTAGATGAGTTATGAACAATGTCCTAAAAGATATTTGACCGGTATACTCGATTGGGGCTTCGAATAAAAAAAACTATTTTTTTCTCTCAAAATTGATAAGATTGGTAAAGGTTTGACTGAACTTTTTCATTGCCATCTCTCAAACGGTAAAAACTGCTATTCAATTCCTAAACATTAATAAAAACACATCGTAAGTATTTAAAAATCATTTTTAAATATATAAAGGCAAGAAATTTGTTCGAAGTTCGACTACTGATTCTATAGTCGTAATTATAATTATAATAATAATTGCAGAGCCATTCATACACCTATTATTTCAATTATTTAATACTCCGGCCCAAGTGATTTTCCAAAATTTTAACAGCAGTCCCCTTAATCTTTTACAATCATCATTGTATTCATTAGGCAAATACAGTCTTTCAACGAATGAAAAAATAATTCCAATTACATTTTCCTCGAATACGTGATATTTCATTAACATTTTTTATTATTCATATTTAGATTTACCTCTGAGCTCCTTTAGCTTTTCCCTCTATATTCTTTTATTCCTGAAGTTCTGCGGATTGCGATGTAAAAGTATTTGAGGTACGTCAGCCTCAGAAGGTTACCAAGGGGCAAGGGGGCTGAGGACACGTAAAATAAGTAACCTCCCGTGGAAAATCCGGAGCGAATCGACGACGACGACAACGAGAGAAGTTTCGTCACAACGATTGTAAAACGAGCTCATAATGGTCGATACGCGCTCGCCATGCAAATCTAAATTCCGCGAAAAAGCTTGTACGCCCGGATCAAAAGTACAGCGTACACATTTTCCATTAATCCGTTGACCGCAATTTCAAATAACCGGCAAATAAATACTTTTTAACTTTTTTATTTATAGGAAAACGGTAAACATTCAATTGTTAATGTAATTTTTACATTGTCGATGTGTATTTACCGATTAAAACGAATTTACAATGTATTTTGCCCAAAAACTTAATTATTCATTCAACGTCATGGTAAAGCTATCGATACATTCCCTTAACTCCCCGTAGTGACAGTTTTGAATAATTTGGTAGTCGTCACACAGGGACGTTCACGACTAGTCAATTTTTCGAAAGAAGAAAACGCTAGTGAAATAACTATCCATCGAAAGTGCGAAAAAATTGAAAGACATGATTCGAGCAATATAGATAATACAGGGAAAATCAGTTTATAAAAAAAACAAATGACAACAGGCTGAAGAAAATTATAAAAAGATCCACAGACAAAAAGAAGGCTGTTTCATCTAATAACCTACTGAAATTTCACGTCGATGGTCCCTGAACGTGATGCTTTAGGGGGGAAACTAGTACAGAGCGTTGGTTAATTATAAAAGTGAATCAATAAAAAAAGCAGAATAAAACAGAATGCAGAAGATTCAAACGTGATTTTAAAGACATCAGGTATTTACATAACGTTGAATACGTGGGTAAAGAGGTTGGAATGAGGTCCTAGAATATCTTCAACAGTACCTTTGTACGTGGATACACATACAGATATGGTACCTGTCCCATATAAGGCCCAGTGCCTAATAGAGCCCACGACTTAAATATCCAAAGCCACAAAGTCAAACGGATTGAGCTCTCATCGTCGAGCGTCTAACTTTGACTCGCCGTAATTCCCACAGCACCGTCGTACTGTGGCGAACCCAAACACATTTGCAGTCGATAGAAGACAGCGTGAACAATGGCACGCAGGCGTTTATTAAATTTCGACGTACAAAAACTTTCGAACACAAAAAGTGTTTTCAATATTACGTAGTGAATCAAAATTTAAGTTTAAAATGGAAGATCATATATATATTTTTTTGTTATGTACTAAGTGACAACGGGTATGGCCTTATTAAGAAACAGTGGTCAGAATAAGACCCAGAAGACGCTTTTTTTTTAAATCTTATAGTTAATAGTGAACATTGTTTTCTGAACGAAAATTATGAATCCGCTGATTATTGAATAAATTATTAAATAAACATTTTTGTTTTGAATAAACATTTTAACATTCGTAGGTTTTTTTGTATTTGAAAATAAGGAAAGTAGGCCTTTAATGTGTCAGGTACCTTACACATACACCGTAACTTTAACAGTGAACAAGTGATGCTAGGCGCATGTAAAATTCTCGCAAAGTTCGAGGATAACGCGGACAGTTCCGGCATAGCGTCGAGGGATTCTTAACACGCTGGTGAGACGAGTGAGAAAGAAAGTGCGAAGTGGCGAAGGAGAGAAAGACAAAGAGAGTATGTGCCAGACGGGATAAGAGAGGACAAGAGGGAGTCGTATCGGAGGGAAGGAGGAAATGAGGGAGGGGGTGGGGATCCGTACAGGTATGCAGTTAATGCATACCTGGCCACGACTACCACCTAGACAAGCGGTGATAATCTCCCTCGTGGCGCGAGCACCAACGGGTAATCACATTATCATTAACCCTCTTAGGCTGCATACATCTATATATTCCGCGCAATTTTCCCGTTTACTTATCTAACAGGATACGTGTACTGAAAAAAAAACGATTACGTTGTTTTTTTTCAATTACACTTTTCGTGCTTCACAAGAAACACTCGTGGCTCTCATTTCGTACGCATCCCCCTTGCTAGAGACATTCCTCGATCTCCCACCATCGACGCTTTTGTAAGCTTAAAAATATCTAGAGGTACAATTCCTAAAAATAAATTCTTTACATGGATAAGAAATATGTGAGATTGCAAGAAAAACGATTTCTTTTTTTCGATTTCTTACATGCATTTAAGACTGGGATACCATTTACAAGCGCGAAAATGATGGATTTCTTATCAGTTTTTGTTTTATGGAAGGAATACACATGGAAATTTGGATTTTTCAATATCTTTTGCTTCATATTTTTATAGTGTGAAAAAAACAATATACACTTTTTTTCATGGAAATTGCCCGTTGTCTACGTTAATGTTTAGAAGAAGATTTTTAAAAAAATTGCCGATCTCCTGAAGTCCGCCCTCGCGTTGTAATTATCGAAAAAAGAAATCAAAATGATTCTTAAAGGCGCATACGCTGTTGGTGAACCAGGATTTTTTAAATATATGCAAAATTCATCAAATGGCAGCTTAATACAGTCAATTTTGTGATTTTTCAAGAAATTTTTACTATATTTTAAGGCTAAAGTAGGTTTTATTTTTGGAACTCAAAATAATATTAAGGTTCGACAAGAAACTACTGATGTAACGAAGATGTCTGACAAATTTCATCGAAGTCGGTTGAATAGTTTCGGCGTCATCACTCCAGCAGTTGGGAAAAACATAGTTTTGGGAAAAACACGTCCAAAGTTGCATAGCTCTGTTTACTCGGCATGAACGCTCTTGGCGTCTTTTTGCGATAACTCCAATACTTCTTGGAATTTCGCTGTAAAAATTAGACACAATGCCCTCGAGAAATTGACCTATTATTTTATAGAAAAAACAAAAATCGATTTTTTTTCGAGTTTGTAAATGGTCTCCCTGCCTAAAACCAACTTGTGCTGTAAAAATAAGTTGAAAACCGTTGTCAAACGTTTTTACGTATCGCTTAACAGACATTTCTAGATTTTCAAAATCGCGTTGTGGACGATCATTTAAATGAAACGAATAAGGAATAGACGAAACGGAAAATCTATTGCGTTTCAGTGATACAAACTTTTATGTGTGCAACCCATGAAAAAAAGGAAATAGCCCCGTCATTGAAATAACGAGAGATACTACGAGTCCGGAGAATAGACGTAAAGGATTTTTATATTTATTGAAAAAACAAATAAAAATGACGCTCACCTGAGGTGGAAGTGTGGACAAGAGTCGTTGGCCTATCTGTACTGCACTCACCTGTGAACATAAAACGGATCATGTCTTTCTATGTACAGCTGGTGTTATATAAACTGAGAACATAAAACTACCCTTGTATATGGACCTATGGGTATACACAATTTTTCAAACTCTGGTTGATTTTGAAGACGGCACGCATCCTGAAATATTCCGTTATACGGATATGCGTACATATATTGAAAGGTGACTTCGAAGACGTTGGAGTTTACACGTTGCGAAATGGGGTGACGGTTGTCTACGAGTTTTTTACTCGATGAATCGTACGACGACGTAGTTCGTATCCGATTACAAGAGGTTTGAACAAACGAAAATTTTTTTAGAATCAATCGCAAATTCTCATGTTCAAAGTTTAAAAAAACGGAAAAAATTGTGTTAATAAGATCATTCTTGCTGTTATCAAATTTTGTGCATCAAGAGCACAACATGACGATTATTCGTTTATTCTTTGTTTCATTATGTGCTCGTTACCCAGAATCTTTCTGAGTAGGGTAATTCGAGGACAGATGACCATAGAGGAGAGATGGCCCACTGAAATATTACTAACTTTGCCAAGATATGGCAGTGTTTTCTGTTGTTAATTCAAACGCCGCCATCGTTCTCGCAACACTGTGTTGGAGTTTGCACCAAAAAATAAATAAGAAAGAGAGTAATTTGCAGTTAATTCCTTCAGGTAGTTAGAAAATAAATACGCCCGGTGAGTGATTAAACTGTTGACATAATGTAGACAACTTTTTTGCCGTATTTTGAGCTAAACCATTTAGAACATAAAC